>WNWK01014252.1:0-27500 GCA_009830355.1 Cherax destructor | reverse complement strand
GCTGAGGAAGAGAAGGGAGGAGGAGGAGGATTGTGTGTTTGGTACAGCACTAGTCCCATGAGGACCAGTCTAAGCTTGGAGTGGTGAGCCGTCTGCTATGCGTGACTGGGAGTACAGCCAGTCAGGCTCTAGGTGACTGCTCAGGAGGAGGCGAAGACTGCTTGAAACTGTTGTATATTGTATGTTGTATATGGTAGTTATACAGTGGGAGCACACACACACACACACACACGAGTTGTGAATCGACCACTGCAACCACATGTAGGTGAGTACACACTGCTGAAATGTGTCAGCCTGAGCTGGGAGACTTCGGTAGTGTCAGCCTGAGCTGGGAGACTTCGGTAGTGTCAGCCTGAGCTGGGAGACTTTGTAGTGTCAGCCTGGCTGGAATGGGAGTACAGCCAGTCAGGCTTCTAGAGTGACTGCTCAGAGGAGGCGAAGACTGCTTTGAAACTGTTGTATATTGTATGTTGTATATGGTAGTTATACAGTGGGAGCACACACACACACACACACACGAGTTGTGAATCGACCACTGCAACCACATGTAGGTGAGTACACACTGCTGAAATGTGTCAGCCTGAGCTGGGAGACTTCGGTAGTGTCAGCCTGAGCTGGGAGACTTCGGTAGTGTCAGCCTGAGCTGGGAGACTTCGGTAGTGTCAGCCTGAGCTGGGAGACTTCAGTAGTGTCAGCCTGAGCTGGGAGACTTCAGTAGTGTCAGCCTGAGCTGGGAGACTTCGGTAGTGTCAGCCTGAGCTGGGAGACTTCAGTAGTGTCAGCCTGAATTGGGAGACTTCGGTAGTGTCAGCCTGAGCTGGTAGACTTCAGTAGTGTCAGCCTGAGCTGGGAGACTTCAGTAGTGTCAGCCTGAGCTGAGAGACTTCAGTAGTGACAGCCTGAGTTTGGAGACTTCAGTAGTGTCAGCCTGAGTTTGGAGACTTCAGTAGTGTCAGCCTGAGCTGGGAGACTTCGGTAGTGTCAGCCTGAGCTGGGAGACTTCAGTAGTGTCAGCCTGAGTTGGGAGACTTCAGTAGTGTCAGCCTGAGCTGGGAGACTTCGGTAGTGTCAGCCTGAGTTGGGAGACTTCAGTAGTGTCAGCCTGAGCTGGGAGACTTCGGTAGTGTCAGCCTGAGCTGGGAGACTTCAGTAGTGTCAGCCTGAGTTGGGAGACTTCAGTAGTGTCAGCCTGAGCTGGGAGACTTCGGTAGTGTCAGCCTGAGCTGGGAGACTTCAATAGTGTCAGCCTGAGCTGGGAGACTTCGGTAGTGTCAGCCTGAGCTGGGAGACTTCAGTAGTGTCAGCCTGAGCTGGGAGACTTCGGTAGTGTCAGCTTGAGCTGGGAGACTTCGGTAGTGTCAGCCTGAGCTGGGAGACTTCAGTAGTGTCAGCCAGAGCTGGGAGACTTCGGTAGTGTCAGCCTGAGCTGGGAGACTTCAGTAGTGTCAGCCAGAGCTGGGAGACTTCGGTAGTGTCAGCCTGAGCTTAGAGACTTTAGTAGTGTCAGCCTGAGCTTAGAGACTTTAGTAGTGTCAGCCTGAGCTGGGAGACTCAGTAGTGTCAGCCTGAGCTGGGAGACTTCGATAGTGTCAGCCTGAGCTTAGAGACTTTAGTATTGTCAGCCTGAGCTGGGAGACTTTGGTAGTGTCAGCCTGAGCTGGGAGACTTCGGTAGTGTCAGCCTGAGCTGGGAGACTTCAGTAGTGTCAGCCAGAGCTGGGAGACTTCGGTAGTGTCAGCCTGAGCTAGAGACTTTAGTAGTGTCAGCCTGAGCTTAGAGACTTTAGTAGTGTCAGCCTGAGCTGGGAGACTCAGTAGTGTCAGCCTGAGCTGGGAGACTTCGGTAGTGTCAGCCTGAGCTGGGAGACTTCGGTAGTGTCAGCCTGAGCTTAGAGACATTAGTATTGTCAGCCTGAGCTGGGAGACTTTGGTAGTGTCAGCCTGAGCTGGGAGACTTCGGTAGTGTCAGCCTGAGCTGGGAGACTTCAGTAGTGTCAGCCAGAGCTGGGAGACTTCGGTAGTGTCAGCCTGAGCTTAGAGACTTTAGTAGTGTCAGCCTGAGCTTAGAGACTTTAGTAGTGTCAGCCTGAGCTGGGAGACTCAGTAGTGTCAGCCTGAGCTGGGAGACTTCGGTAGTGTCAGTCTGAGCTGGGAGACTTCGGTAGTGTCAGTCTGAGCTGGGAGACTCAGTAGTGTCAGCCTGAGCTGGGAGACTTCGGTAGTGTCAGTCTGAGCTGGGAGACTTCGGTAGTGTCAGTCTGAGCTGGGAGACTCAGTAGTGTCAGCCTGAGCTGGGAGACTTCGGTAGTGTCAGTCTGAGCTGGGAGACTCAGTAGTGTCAGCCTGAGCTGGGAGACTCAGTAGTGTCAGCCTGAGCTGGGAGACTTCAGTAAGGCTATGGTAATACCGCCAAGCCCTCGGCTCTGGGCCCCTGTCTGACCCTGAAGGGTTTAGCTTCCTTCTCATATTTGCCTTCCATTAAGGGTCCTGAAGAGGGTAGGGGACTGATACCCAGGGATGGACACAACACCAGCGGAACGACCGGTGAAGGCTCGATCCTCCGTCCTGTGATCACTGACATCACCCTGACAGCCAGGGTATCCCTGTAATCACTGACAGCAACCTGACAACCAGGGTATCCCTGGGATCACTGACAGCACCCTGACAGCCAGGGTATCCCTGTAATCACTGACAGCTCCTGATAGTCAGGGTATCCCTGTGATCACTGACAGCACACCCTGACAGCCAGGGTATCCCTTAATCACTGACAGCACCTGACAACAGGATCCCTGTGATCACTGACAGCACCCTGACAGCCAGGGTATCCCTGTGATCACTGAGAGCACCCTGACAGCCAGGGTATCCCTGTATCACTGACAGCCCTGACAGCCAGGGTATCCTGTGATCACTGACAGCACCCTGACAGCCAGGGATCCTGTGATCACTGACAGCAGCCGGTGCTTATCACTGACAGCCACCAGGGTATCCCTGTGATCACTGACAGACCAGCATTCCCTGACGGCCTAGGAGTATCCCCTGTGATCACTGACAGCACTCTGACAGCCAGGGTATCCCTGTAATCACTGACAGCACCTGACAGCTAGGGTATCCCTGTGATCACTGACAGCACTCTGACAGCCAGGGATCCCGTAGTCACTGACAGCACCTGACAGCCAGGTATCCCTGATCACTGAAGCACTGACAGCAGGTCCTGACATAAGCCCTAGGGATCCTGTATCACTGACAGCACCTGACAGCCAGGGTATCCCTGTGATCACTGACAGCACCCTGACAGCCAGGGTACTCCCTGTCACTGACAGCACCTGACAGCAGGGTATCCCTGTGATCACTGACAGCACCCTGACAGCCAGGGTATCCCTATGATCACTGACAGCACCCTGACAGCCAGGAGTATCCCTGTGATCACTGACAGCACCCTGACAGCCAGGGTATCCCTGTATCACTGACAGCACCTGACACCAGGGTATCCCTGTGATCACTGACAGCACCCTGACAGCCAGGGTATCCCTGTGATCACTGACAGCACCCTGACAGCCAGGGTATCCCTGTGATCACTGACAGCACCCTGACAGCCAGGGTATCCCTGTGATCACTGACAGCACCCTGACAGCCAGGGTATCCCTGTAATCACTGACAGCTCCCTGACAGTCAGGGTATCCCTGTGATCACTGACAGCACACCCTGACAGCCAGGGTATCCCTGTGATCACTGACAGCACCCTGACAGCCAGGGTATCCCTGTGATCACTGACAGCACCCTGACAGCCAGGGTATCCCTGTGATCACTGACAGCACCCTGACAGCCAGGGTATCCCTGTGATCACTGACAGCACCCTGACAGCCAGGGTATCCCTGTGATCACTGACAGCACCCTGACAGCCAGGGTATCCCTGTGATCACTGACAGCACCTGACAGCCAGGGTATCCCTGTGATCACTGACAGCACCCTGACAGCCAGGGTATCCCTGTGATCACTGACAGCACCCTGACAGCCAGGTATCCCTGATCACTGACAGCACCCTGACAGCCAGGGTATCCCTGTGATCACTGCAGCACCCTGACAGCCAGGTATCCCTGTGATCACTGACAGCACCTGACAGCCAGGGTATCCCTGTGATCACTGACAGCACCCTGACAGCCAGGTATCCCGTGATCACTGACAGCACCCTGACAGCCAGGGTATCCCTGTGATCACTGACAGCACCCTGACAGCCAGGGTATCCCTGTGATCACTGACAGCACCCTGACAGCCAGGGTATCCCTGTGATCACTGACAGCACCCTGACAGCCAGGGTATCCCTGTGATCACTGACAGCACCCTGACAGCCAGGGTATCCCGTGATCACTGACAGCACCCTGACAGCCAGGATCCCTGATCACTGACAGCACCCTGACAGCCAGGGTATCCCTGTGATCACTGACAGCACCCTGACAGCCAGGGTATCCTGTGATCACTGACAGCACCCTGACAGCCAGGGTATCCCGTGATCACTGACAGCACCCTGACAGCCAGGGTATCCCTGTGATCACTGACAGCACCCTGACAGCCAGGGTATCCCTGTGATCACTGACAGCACCCTGACAGCCAGGTATCCCTTGATCACTGACAGCACCCTGACAGCCAGGTATCCCTGTGATCACTGACAGCACCCTGACAGCCAGGGTATCCCTGTGATCACTGACAGCACCCTGACAGCCAGGGTATCCCTGTGATCACTGACAGCACCCTGACAGCCAGGGTATCCCTGTGATCACTGACAGCACCCTGACAGCCAGGGTATCCCTGTGATCACTGACAGCACCCTGACAGCCAGGGTATCCCTGTGATCACTGACAGCACCCTGACAGCCAGGGTATCCCTGTGATCACTGACAGCACACTCTGACAGTCAGGGTATCTTTTAATCACTGACAGCACCATGACAACCAGGGTATCCTTGTAATCACTGACAGCTCCCTGACAGTCAGGTATCCCTGTGATCACTGACAGCACTTCCTGACAGCCAGGGTATCTCCTATAATCACTGACAGCACCCTGACAGCCAGGGTATCCCTGTGATCACTGACAGCACCCTGACAGCCAGGGTATCCCTGTGATCACTGACAGCACCCTGACAGCCAGGGTATCCCTGTGATCACTGACAGCACCTGACAGCCAGGGTATCCCTGTGATCACTGACAGCACCCTGACAGCCAGGGTATCCCTGTGATCACTGACAGCACCCTGACAGCCAGGGTATCCCTGTGATCACTGACAGCACCTGACACCAGGGTATCCCTGTGATCACTGACAGCACCCTGACAGCCAGGGTATCCCTGTGATCACTGACAGCACCCTGACAGCCAGGGTATCCCTGTGATCACTGACAGCACCCTGACAGCCAGGGTATCCCTGTGATCACTGACAGCACCCTGACAGCCAGGGTATCCCTGTGATCACTGACAGCACCCTGACAGCCAGGGTATCCCCGTGATCACTGACAGCACCCTGACAGCCAGGGTATCCCTGTGATCACTGACAGCACCCTGACAGCCAGGGTATCCCTGTGATCACTGACAGCACCCTGACAGCCAGGGTATCCCTGTGATCACTGACAGCACCTGACAGCCAGGGTATCCCGTGATCACTGACAGCACCCTGACAGCCAGGGTATCCCTGTGATCACTGACAGCACCTGACGCCAGGGTATCCCTGATCACTGACAGCACCTGACAGCCAGGGTATCCCTGTGATCACTGACAGCACCCTGACAGCAGGTATCCCGTGATCACTGACAGCACCCTGACAGCCAGGGTATCCCTGTGATCATGACAGCACCCTGACGCCAGGGTATCCCGTGATCACTGACAGCACCCTGACAGCCAGGGTATCCTGTGATCACTGACAGCACCTGACAGCCAGGGTATCCTGTGATCACTGACAGCACCGACAGCCTCTTAGAATCTCCCATAAGCACAGTATCATCAGCAAAAAGTAACTGTGTCAACTCCCATTTGCATTTAATTCTCCATAATTTAATCCCACCCCTCTCCCCAACACCCTAGCATTTACTTCTTTACAACCCATCTATAATATATATTAAACAACCATGGTGACATTACACAACCCTGTCTAAGACCTACTTTTACCGGAAGTAATCTCCTCTCCTACACACCCTAACCTGAGCCTCACTATCCTCATAAAACTCTTTACAGCCTTCAGTAACTTACTACCTATTCCATACACTTGCAACATTTGCCACATTGCTCCCTATCCACTCTATCATATGCCTTTTCTAAATCCATAAATGCAATAAAAACTTCTCTACCTTTATCTAAATACTGTTCATATATGCTTCACTGTAAACACTTGATCTACACATCCCCTACCCACTCTAAAGCCTCCTTGCTCATCTGCAATCCTACTCTCTGTCTTACCTCTAATTCTTTCAATAATAACCCTGCCATACACTTTACCTGGTATACTGTAAACTTCTTCCCCTATAATTTTACACTCTCTTTTATCCCCTTCCTTTATATAAGGGAACTATACATGCTCTCTGCCAATCCTAGGTACCTTCCCTCTTTCATACATTTATTAAACAAAAATACCAACCACTCCAGCACTATATCCCCCTGCTTTTAACATTTCTGTCATGATTCCGCAATTCCAGCTGCTTTACCCTTTCATTCTACGTAATGCCTCATGCACCTCCCCACACTCACATCCTGCTCTTCTCTCACTCCTAAACGATGTTGTACCTCCCTGGCCAGTACATGAAATTATCGCTCCCTCTTTTCATCGACATTTAAAAGTTCCTCAAAATATTCCCGCCATCTACCCAATACCTCCAGCTCCCCATCTACTAACTCCCCTACTCTGTTTTTAACTGACAAATCCATTCGTTCCCTAGGCTTTCTTACCTTGTTTATCTCACTCAAAATTTTTTTCTTGTTTTCAGCAAAATTTCTTGACAGAGCCTCTCCCGTTCTTTCATCCGCTCTTCTTTTGCACTCTCTCACCACTCTCTTCACCTTTCTTTTACTCTCCATATACTCTGCTCTTCTACTAACACTTCTGTTTTGTAAAAACCTCTCATAAGCTACCTTTTTCTCTTTTATCACACCCTTTACTTCTTCATTCCACCAAAGCAATGTTTCAAAAGTGCTTTGATGTGACCACAGACATGAATATAACCCTAAGAGAATTTTGGAAAAACCATTTCCATATGCTGCATTGTGTAAACCTTATAGGTAAGGCTTGGGAGGGAGTGACTACCAGGACTTTGAACTCTGCCTGGAGAAAATTGTGGCCAGACTGTGTCCTAGAGAGGGATTTTGAAGGTTTTGGGGCTGAGCCTCAGAACCCTGAGCTTGAGCCTGAGCCTGAGCCTGTTGTGGAAGAAATTGTGGAATTGGGCAAGTCTTTGGGGTTAGAGGTGAGTGGTGAGGATGTGGAACAGTTGGTGGAGGAGCACAAGGAAGAGCTAACCACTGAAGATCTGCAAGAGCTTCAACAGCAACTGGAACAAGAGACCAGTGGTCAGGACAATGGTTCAGAGGAGGAGGAGGAGGTGGAACAAAAATGGAAGAATGTGCCTTCTTCAAGGATTAAGGACATTTGTGGAATGTGGAGCAAGGTGCAAGCATTTATGGATGAATATTACCCTAACCAGGCTGTTGCAGGCCGTGCTGGCAACCTGTACAATGACACAGTGGTGTGTCATTTCAGGATGTGTTAAAGAATCGCCAGACACAGAGCTCCCTGGACAAATTTATTGTTAGAAAGAGGTCCAGTGACTCTCAAGCTGGTCCTAGTGGCATTCAAAGAAAAGGGAAGTAACCCCAGAAAAGAACTTACCACCTGCAGTGTTAATGGAAGGGATTCCCCTTCAAACACTAGCATACTACTCCACCTTCTCCCCTCCTCCCGTCCTCCACACATCAACAACTCTTCAATAAATGTAAGTGACAAGTTATTGTACAATATTTACATATGTATTTAGGTATTCTTCATTAAATTGTGTATTATTTAATGTCCAAAAGTTCTAAAAAATATTTTATTTAACTACTTTTGGAAGTCTTGGACGGATTAAATTTATTTCCATTATTTCTTATGGGGAAAATTGATTCGAGTAACGATTGTTTCGCCTTAAGATATGCCCTCTCTGACGGATTAATATCATAAGTCGAGGTACCACTGTATATATATATATATAGATATATATATAGATATATATATAGATATATATATAGATATATATAGATATAGATATATATAGATATAGATATATATATATATAGATATATATAGATATAGATATATATATATATAGATATATATATAGATATATATATATATATTTTTTTTTTTTATTAACACATCGGCCGATTCCCACCAAGGCAGGGTGGCCCGAAAAAGAAAAACTTTCATCATCATTCACTCCATCACTGTCTTGCCAGAAGGGTGCTTTACACTACAGTTATAAAACTGCAACATTTACACCCCTCCTTCAGAGTGCCGGCACTGTACTTCCCATCTCCAGAACTCAAGTCCGGCCTGCCGGTTTCCCTGAATCCCTTCATAAATGTTACTTTGCTCACACTCCAACAGCACGTCAAGTATTAAAACCATATGCCTCCATTCACTCTATCAAACACGCTCACACATGCTTGCTGGAAATCCAAGCCCTCGCACACAAAACTTCCTTTACCCCCCCCTCCAACCTTTCCTAGGCCGACCCCTACCCCGCCTTCCCTCCACTACAGATTTATACACTCTCGAAGTCACTCTGTCTCGTTCCATTCTCTCTACATGTCCAAACCACCTCAACAACCCTTCCTCAGCTCTCTGGACAATCGTTTTGGTAATCCCGCACCTCCTCCTAATTTCCAAACTCCGAATTCTCTGCATTATATTCACACCACACATTGACCTCAGACATGACATCTCCACTGCCTCCAGCCTTCTCCTCGTTGCAACATTCATCACCCATGCTTCACACCCATATAAGAGCGTTGGTATAACTATACTCTCATACATTCCCCTCTTTACTTCCATGGACAAGGTTCTTTGTCTCCACACACTCCGAAGTGCTCCACTCACCCTTTTCCCCTCATCAATTCTATGATTCACCTCATCCTTCATAGACCCATCCGCCGACATGTCCACTCCCAAATATCTGAATACATTCACCTCCTCCATACTCTCTCCCTCCAATCTGATATCCAATCTTTCGTCACCTATTCTTTTTGTTATCCTCATCACCTTACTCTTTCCTATATTCTGAAGAGAAGCTGCAGAGGTTGGTGGATGAATTTGGTAGGGTGTGTAAAAGAAGAAAATTGAAAGTGAAATATATATATATATATATATATATATATATATATATATATATATATATATATATATATATAGATATATAGATATATATATAGATATATATATAGATATATATATATATACAGTGGACCCCGAGTTTCGTAAAACTTCACTCCTGAAGTCTGCTCAAGTGCCATTACCGAACAATTTACTCCCTTAAGGAAAAATGTCACGTAGGTTAGTCTATTTCAGACCCCAAAAATACTTTTCCACAAGCACTTACAATATTATACTTACATAAATGTATGATTTCCGGGTTTAAACTCGGGGTCCACTGTATATACAGTGGACCCCGAGTTCGTAAAACTTCACTCCTGAAGTCTGCTTAAGTGCCATTACCGAACATTACTCCTTAAGGAAAAATTTCACGTAGGTTAGTCTATTTCAGACCCCCAAAAATACTTTTCCACAAGCACTTACAATATTATACTTACATAAATGTACGATTTCGGGGTTTACGAAACTCGGGGTTCACTGTATATATATATACAGTGGTACCTCGAGTTACGATGGTCCCAAAATCGCCCTTTATGTAAGTTTATTTTTAAATGCTTTTGTAAGTATATTTTTGGGGGTGTAAAGGACTAGTCTATTTTACATTATTCCTTAAGGGGATAAATTTGTTTGGTAATGGCACTTGAACAGCATTCTCGAACGAAAAAATATCGTAACTCGAGGTACCACTGTATATATATATATATATATATATATATATCCATGCGTGTCGTAAGAGGCGATTAAAATGCTGGGAGCAAGGGGCTAGTAACCCCTTCTTCTGTGTATATTACTAATTGTAAAAGGAGAAACTTTCGTTTTTCCTTTTGGGCCACCCCGATTTGGTGGGAAACGGCCGACGTGTTGAAAGAAGAAAGATATATATATATATATACAGTGGTACCCCAACTTACGATATTTTTTCATTCCAGAATGCTGTTCAAGTGCCATTACCAAACGAATTTATCCCCATAAGGAATGATGTAAAATAGACTAGTCTTTAGACCCCCAAAATTACACTTACAAAAGCATTTAAAAAATAAACTTACATAAAAGGGTGAGTTTGGGGACCATCGTAGTTAGTACCACTGTATATATATATATATATATACAGTGGACCCTCGGTTAACGAATACCCCGGAAATCGTGCAATTATATAAGTATAATTTTGTAAGTTCTTGTGGAAGTGTATTTTTGGGGGTCTGAAATAGACTAACCTACGTGAAATTTTTCCTTAACCCTTTGACTGTTTCGGACGTATATATACGTCTTACGAGCCAATGTTTCGGACGTATTTATACGCCTAAATTCTAGCGGCCTCAAATCAAGTGGGAGAAAGCTGGTAGGCCCACATGTGAGAGAATGGGTCTGTGTGGTCAGTGTGCGCAGTATTAAAAAATCGGGCAGCCAGTGGTGCATTGTGGGAAAGCCATTTCAGTAGTCCATGTTCAGCATCCCTAGCGGTAAGAATATCTGACTCCCCGGCGAATCTGGGACTCTTCTCTTCCCTAGTGATAACTCTAACACAGATGGAAGTGTCTCTGAAGATGAATTTCATGGTTTTGAGGAGTTTGTGACCGAAAGTAATGCCCAGGATACCAGAAGGAAAGAAGGAAGAAAGAAAGAAAGTAAGGAAGGAAGGAAGGAAGATATGAGAGGAAGGAAGGAAAGAAGAGATGAGAGGAAGGAAGGAAAGAAGAGATGAGAGGAAGGAAGGAAAGAAGAGATGAGAGGAAGGAAGGAAAGAAGAGATGAAAAGAAGGAAGGAAAGAAGAGATGAGAGGAAGGAAGGAGGAAAGGAAGGAAGGAAAGAAGAAAGAAAGAAAGGAAGGAGAGATGAGAGGAAGGAACAAAAGTAGTAAGAAAGGAAGGAGAGATGAGAGGAAGGAAGGAACAAAAGAAGTAAGAAAGGAAGAAAAAAAGGAAGGAATGAATGAAGGAAGAAAGGAAGGCAGGAAGGAAGAGATGAGAGGAAGGAAGGAAGAAAATAAGTAAGAAAAGAAGGAAGGAAATAAGTAAGAAAGGAAGAAAGGAAGCTAGGAAGGAAGGTGTGGGGTGGGTCCTCTTTTGTGTTGACAGGTTGACAGCAGTGAAGGTGGTGAGTAATGGTATAATATGTCATTTTGACAGCTGCCTTACCCTGACTCAGCAAATTTAGATGTCCACACAAACACAACTTCAAGCGCTAAGTGAAGTTGATGGAGTGTCCAGTCATTATATATGTGTATATATATCATAGAACAATAGGTTGGTAGGTAAGTAGGTAAGCAAGTAGGTTAGCAAGTAGGTAAGTAGGTACCGTAAGTAGGTACGTAAGTAGGTAAGTAAGTAGGTAGGAAGGACTGTGGTGAAGAAGAGCATAGGACCCCATGGGTGTTGACAAGGCAGTGAGGGTGGCGAGTGGTGGTATAATATGTCATTTTGACAGCAGCCGCACCCTGACTCAGCATATTTATAAGTCCACACACTCACAACAAGCATCTTCCAGAAGCTATTATCAGTTCTATGAAGTGTCCAGTGACTATATATGCGTATATGTAGAAACCAGAAGGAAGGAAGGAGATGAAAAGAAGGAAGGACGGTATGAAAGGAGAAGGTATGTAGGTAGGTAGGAATGTAGAAAGGAAGGAATGTAGGAAGGAAGGAATGTAGGAAGGCATGTAGGAAGGAAGGTTGGAAGGAAGGTATGAAGGAAGGTAGGAAGGAGGGCAGGAAGGAAGGTAGGAAGGAGGGTAGGAAGGAAGGCAGGAAGGAAGGCAGGAAGGAAGGCAGGAAGGAAGGCAGGAAGGAAGGCAGGAAGAAAGGCAGGAAGAAAGGCAGGAAGGAAGGCAGGAAGGAAGGCAGGAAGGAAAGCAGGAAGGAAGGAAGGAAGGAAGGAATGACGACCCAGAAACAACAACCAGCTTCCAGAAGCTAATAGCAATTCTATGAAGTGTCCAGTGATTATATATGCATATATATAAAAACCAGAAGGAAGGAATAAAGGAAGGACGAGATGAAAGGAAGGAAGGAAGGTTAGAAGGAATGTAGGAAGGAAGGAAGGAAGGTCGGAATGATGACCCAGACACAACAACCAGCTTCCAGAAGCTTATAGCAGTTCTAGGCACGTGTCCAGTGACTATGTGTGTATTTATAGAAACCAGAAGGAAGAAAGGAAAGACGAGATGAAAGGTAGTAAGGAAGGTAGGTAGGTAGGTAGGTAGGTAGGTAGGTAGGAAGGAAGGAAGGAAGGAAGGAAGGAATGAATGAATGAATGAATGACGACCCAGACGACCATCAACCTAGGATAACTACCTAACACAACTGCCTGCTGCTACTTTGAAGAAAACTGCTCAGAAGAGATGTTTTGTCTGTGCATATACAAAAAAACGCCCACAAAAATGCAGACACTCGTTTTATGTGTGAGGAATGTAAAACACCACTGTGCATGGAACCATGTTTCAAAGAGTTCCACAAGCTGCAGAACTTCTATGAACATGTCCAGTGACTGTACATTTGTATACATATATATTATAGAACAATAGTAATAAAGATTTTTTTGTATTGTTGGTTTGTGTAAACAAGTTTTGTAAACAATATAAAGATACTAATGTTTATGCTATTATTGTGTTGCATACAATGAATGTATATATATACATTGCACCTTACCTTGGCCTCACAGGTCACATAAGTTACGTAAAAAAAGAAAATAGTGAAAAAAACAAGAAATCTACGAATGGAAGTAAACAAATGTTTACCGAGTGAGTGGCATTCGCCGCTGCTGCCATACGCGGCTCATTTTCTGCCAACTTTACACCTCCATATCTCGGTAAATATTGATGGACCAAAACAATCAGAAAAATAATCTTAACATTTTGATAAGAAAAAATATTTTTTTTTTTTTTCGAATATTTCCCGACATAGAATGACAGTTTCAGAAAGGGGTCTCCGACAGTCAAAGGGTTAAGGGAGTAAATTCATTCGGTAATGGCACTTGAGCAGACTTCAGGAGTGAAGTTTTTACGAAACTCGGGGGTCCACTTTATATATATTGTTTTTAATTATTTTGCATGAATATTTTTTTGTGGAACGGATTAATTGTATTTACATTATTTCTTATGGGAAATAATGGTTCAAATTTCGTAAACTTCGTGTTAAGTAATAGCTCCTGGAATGGATTAATTACGATACTCGGGGGTCCACTGTAATAAGTTTACTTAAATTACAATGATAGAGAATCTTTTCCCGAGTGTAATGACACCAAAAGTACAAAATTTGATGGAAAACGTACAGAATTACGCTCTCGCGAAGTTAGCGGTCTTGGTGATATATATGCATCGGCGATTTCACCTACTTTGAGCCCTATTTTTGGCCAATTCCATTGTTCTAGTCAATCAAACTCAGCTATTTCACTAGAACTCCATTTGTTCTATTGATTGAGTACAAGAAACCACCCATTTACCGATTTCAACTACCCAATAAAGTGGTCAGAAATTGGCACTTTGGCCAATTTCACACAAATTTCAAAAAATACCAATTTCAAAATAGGGTCTAGAATAAACAATGCAGACATTCCTGGCACTAAAATAACATTTTTTCTGTTCATTAGTCACATCTACAGGCCCCTCTTATATTACTCTTGCTTTTCTTTTTGAATTTTTATTCTCACAAAAAATAAAAGATTTACTGTTATGCAGACTACTGCATATTGTAATAATTGTATAAATAATGTCAACCCATTTGTGACTGCGTATTAGACTGGCCAGTTGGACACGTATTGTACGATGATGCCGTTTGTTTACTCTTGAACATCGGCAAAAATGGAACATTTCTGCTACTTTGAGCTCAATTTCAAGGTACTTTTCATTGTAAAATCAATCAAAATCATCTCTATTTCTGTAATATATCTTCCATTCTATCAAATGAGACCAAGAAAACGAGAATACAACCATAAATACCATATGAAAATACACCTTAAAGTTGGCATTTTTAAACAAAAACACGGTTGGAGTTTTTTTTCTCATGCACTTCGTGCTGCAGGATTTTTTATACTGCACCCACTGACCACGCAGACCCATTCTCTCACATGTAGGTCTACCAGCTTTCTCCCTCTAGATTTGAAGCTACTAGAATTTTGGCGTAATGCTATGGCACCAACACTGGGTTGCAAGCCGTAGTACTACGACAACGACAGTGAAAGGGTTAAACAACCAGTGCAGAACAGAAAAATAAAGTGGAAATCAAATTTTTTCGTGGCATGCAGATTGAAATAGGATGCAGGCAGGATGTCGGTACGGTATTCCTGTGGGACATGTAAAAAGGTCCTTGGAAGTAGATTCAGGATCACATACAACCCGTATTTTTCCAAACATCGTATCTCTTGTGAAAGAATAAACACTGCCTCTAAAATTGACATCCAACTAGCAAGGTGCTTCTGGATTTGCAATAAAGATATGGAACTTTGGACAGGTATCAGGAAAATACTCAGGAGGTTAATAAATAATAAGCAAAAAAAAAAAAAAACTCTTGGATAGTCAACCCAAGATATATAGAACATGGGAGAAAGGGAGAGGAGAAAAACTTAAAAAACAGGATGCCCATACCACAACACATGACTCGGAAATAAATAGTTACCCACTGAAAAAATACAAGAAACAAAAATATCAGCTAGCCCAACTCCCACCCATAGTGCTAATCCAGACTCAGCCCACAGCCCTAATGCTGACCCAGACTCAGCCCCCAGCCTTAATACTAATCCAGACTCTGCTAAAGACTCAGCTACAGCCACCACTAAAACCTTAAATATACAACCACCATTACAGATACAGTAGAGGAAGAATCTTCTTCTGGGGAAAATGTTGGTCTCCTGGAAACAGATGGGGTGGCTCTGGCTTGGCTACTGAAGATTGTAGTGCAGTCCTAGAAACTGCATAAATTGAGAACACATCTACCACAAATTCTACACAACCAAAAGCAAAATGGTGCAAATTCTATGCTTGGGGCATCTGTAAGTATGGAATATCAAGAAAAACAAATGGGACAATTAACTTCGAGCATCTCAAAAAATGTAGCGACAACCTGTCTAAAGGGGTGTGTCATTCTGCCTCCTGCAAATTCTTTCACCCAGAAATGTGCCACTCTTTAGTTCTCCAAAAATGGTGCTACAACACTAACTGCCCTGCATACCATCTAAAAGGGATCAGGAGGTACAGACCCCATAAGACAAACCACAGTAGTCATGACAACCCCACTCCAAGTGATTTTTTAGTGGCAGGAAACGAAGAAAGAAAATGGAAGGAAATAACAAAAATAGTCCACCACCTTGGAGCCTTGTTGGACTGGAGGCACAGCCCATGGCCCCCATGGCCCTCCAGAACCACAACTACTGATGCCAACAACAAAATCTCCCCAACAAACACACAATACGACCTTGTTTATATTTGCTAATATACAGGGCCGTAAGCCATCCACCAACAACAAAATACCTTTCATCAGTAAACTTGTAGAGGAGTCAAATACAATGTTTGCAACCTTCACAGAGACCCACACAAAAGATCACTTTGACAACGAAATATGGATAACTAGGTACAACCTTTTTAGATGTGACAGAAAGAACAAGCAACAAGGGGGAGGGGTTAGCTTGTATGTCAGAGTTGTTCATCTGCACAGAGATGCTGAACACCACAAATGATGTAGTTGAAGTTCTAACAATAAAGATTGTATATAAGCCACCAGATGCAACTTCACAGTAGTTCAAGGAACAGCTACTGAAAATCGATTACTGTCTGGAAAGCCTTCCAGCTCCATCCCCAAACATCTTGCTGCTTGGTGACTTCAATCTAAGACATACAAAATGGAAGAATGTAGCAAATAATGTTATAGCAAAAACAATCTCTAGAGGCAGCACAGATAAAAAGTCACACACACGAGCTGCTGAATCTCTGCAATAAACACACGCTAAGTCAGCTGATAGTGGAGCCAACAAGACTGGAAAACACACTTGACCTTATTTTCACAAATAATGAGGACCTGATAAAAAACATAATATTGAAAACGACTAATTTCGATCACAATCTAATCGTAGGTGATTTACATGCACAGGGTTCCTGACCAGCAAAATGCATGCATCTATGAAGGTGTCTTCACCAAATTCAACTTCAACAACAAGAACATCAACTGGGATCAGGTGAACCATGTCTTAAATGAAACATGTTGGGAAGATATCTTAATTAAATAACGTGGATCCAAACCAGTGCCTTGAAAGGATCAACTTCCTGGCAGCTGAAGTATATTCAAAACATATTCCCCCTAAGAAAAAAAGAAGAGAAGTAAACTGGAGAGAGAAAGATGCTCCCTCTACAGAAGATGACGAAGAATCACTGAGCTCCTCAAGACTGCTAGATTATCTGATAAATGGAAGGAAGCGCTGACCAGGGAAGTGGAAAGTGTTGAGCTGAAGCTAAAGGATTCATACAAGATCCAGGAGAGGCCAGAGGAGCTAAAAGCGATTAGCAAAATTGAAAGAAATTAGAAATATTTCTTTTCATATGCAAAAACAACACAAAAACCACATCTAGTATCAGGCCCTTGCTCAGACAAGATGGGACTTGCACAGATGATAACAAAGACTTGGGCGAGATACTGAAATCTCGATACGACTGTGTTTAGTGAGCCACTAATCAGTCCAAAGATCGACAATCCAAATGATTTTTCATGAATGAGCCTCAAAACTCCATCAATGTATGCCAAATTTCTGACTCCACTGGACTTTGAGAAAGTCATCGACAAGCCCATGCACTCAGCCCCAGGCCCAGAGTCGTGGAACTTTGTGTTCAATAAGAACTACAAGAAACCCTTTTGTGTGCCCATAGTATGCTATGGAGAAGGAGCACAGACATGGGTGAAATTCCACAGTCACTTAAAACAACAGATATAGCCCCACTTCATAAAGGTGGCAGCAAAGCATTAGCTAAGAATTATATCCCAATAGCTCTAACGTTCCACATCATAAAAGTCTTTGAAAGAGTATTAAGAAGCATGATTGCAAACCACTTGGATTCCCCAAAACTGCACAATCCAGGGCAGCATGGGTTCAGAGCGGGTTGCTTGTGCCTCTTGCAACTACTGGATCACTATGATATGGTCTTGGATGCACTGGTGTAACACAGAAAATGGGGCACCTGGAGCTTAAGGCCTTGTCTAGGGGCAAAGGTAAAAGTTACACAAATATCATGTAAAAATGAGCCACCCAGGTCTACCCTAATCAAATCAGAAAGCACTAAACTAGCTACATATCACTACTTCAGTGGTTTGGTTATTAGAGGGTTCAGGCAAAATTCCTCGTTAGGAAAATATACATTTATTACTTCTAACAATATATACAAACACTAGATAAACACACCCACATTTCCTCAGCATGTACACCCAAATAAAGATACATAAGGAGCCGGCAGGCTGTGATATCAAAGCAAAACATAACACACACATGTAAGTATGAGGATAGTGCCCAGTGGGACCCATGCCCTTCCCTACTTCCTACTGACACCATTTCATTCAATTTCACCAGCCCTCAATCATCCCACAGAGCCCTGACCATATCAGAGCCCAGGTGAGCCTACTGATAAGCACTAAAGCAGCCTATGGCTTGAGTCGGATAAACAAAAGGAGTATAAAACTTAGCTTAAATAATCTGCGTCTGGCCAGCATGTTTGTCACTCATGCCACTTCCCCCACGTGACTGCCCACGCTCACACACCGACACTATACACCCACACTTGGAAAATAAGTCACGACAGGACTTCCTTACATTTTACAGTTTAAGCTAAATTACAGTACCCACAAATGTATAACATTATTTATAAAATTATGGTTCACAATTATAACAGTTTATAAAATTATGGCACACTTTTCCACTATACTTAATACAATGCAATGCAGAAACCTGCATAACAACAACTGGAAGACAAACAATGCAGATGTAGTTTACACAGATTTTGCAAACGCCTTTGACAAATGTGATCATGGTGTAATAGCACACAAAATGTGTGCTAAAGTGATAACTGGCAAAATGGCCAGATGGATCTTCAATTTTCTAACCAATTGAACACAAAGAGTAATGGTAAACAGAGTTAAATCGAAGCTGCCATGGTGAAAAGCTCTGTTCCACAAGGCACAGTACTCGCCCCCTTCCTGTTCCTCATCCTCATATCAGACAGACAGAGATGCAAACCATAGCACCGTGTCATCCTTTGCAGACGATACTAGGATCTTCATGAGACTGTCATCCATTGAGGACACAGTTAACCTCCAAGAAGATATAAAGCAAGTTTTGCCGTGGGCAATGGAAAACAATATGATGTTTAATGAAGTCACATTCCAACTACTCCATTATGGAAAACTGGAGGAGATAACTAGAATTGAGTACAGTAAGGCCCTACTTATACAGCAGGTTAGGTTCCAGGCTACTGCCGTAAAGTGGAAATCGCCTTGAAGTGGAACACCCTTTTTTTTACTTATAAATGAATATAAATGTTAGATAACAGGTTTACACTAACATATATTAAGTTAGCAATAGAACTAGGCATTAAAAAATGCAATAAAAAGTAAAATACACACACAGTACACTTGTTACTTACCTTTAAAATATTAATATGAATGTGTGAAAGGTGAGTGGCAGTGTAAAAGTTATTCCATGTCAGCAATAAGTCGCTTTGTCTGACTTTTTGGGTTATCCCAGGTTCTCTACACATATGGAGCTATATGTAACTGTATTTGATGGCTATCTCAGCTGTAGTGGTTGTAGGTTAATCAAAAATAGAGTAACAATAACAATGTACTCTCTATGGCCACTCCATAACAACAACGACAATAACAAAATAGTAATTATAAATGACTGAACCAAACAAACATAGTATTTAATCCTCCTACTGCTCCCAACCCCTTACATTCCTACTTTTTTAAATTACATTATATCATCCAACTTATAAATCCAGCCTATCTGGAGGTTTGACAACTCTGCTGGAATGCCGGAGAATTGGAGGGTTTGCACTGTCCTGAGGTGCCTCCTCTTCTCTCACACGGCTGGTTCCCTTATCAAACCTCCCAGGAGGTTCTTCCTGCATGCTAACCTGCTCTTTAAGTTTATTACCATTATTATCTGTTGTGGGCAATTCCTCTAAACCACTCCTTACCGCTTCTGGTACTGTTGGAATCAGTAGTTGCTCTCCACTCCTAAACCTTGGCATGAGCTGATCTATATGCCTTTTCCATATGTTACCAAACCCTCTAATTAACACTTTGTAATTCCTAACCCCTAATACCTCCACAATTTTCCTTCTACCCAAGGGTCACCTTTCCCAAAGTTTCTTGCATACACAGCATCATCAACTTTAAATTGCTTCACCACTCCTTGAATGTCACCAGCAGGCATGTTAGGCAATGAATTGTCCTCTTTAACATGACATTTGACAGCCAATACAGGGACTTTGAAATTCCTATGAAACATCATTTCTGCTGGTGTCTTATTAATGGAGGAATGAACAGTTTTCCTATGGTTATATAAAAACCTACATAATCTGGTATTGAGAGAACCTTTTGTAAACTTGTGTAAACCTTCCTTCAATGTCCTTACCGCCCTCTCCGCCAGATCATTTGATGATGGATGGTATGGGGCTGGAGTAACATGTTCAATACTATTCTTACTAAATAAGGCTTCCAGCTCTTGTGATACAAAGTAAGCAGCATTATCTGACATAACTATGTCTGGTAACCCAAAATTACAAAAGGATTTCCTCAGTAACTCAGTAGTAACTGTGGATGTCATGGAACTAGTTACTTGCACATCTAAGAATTTTGAAAAGGAATCCACAATTACCAAAAAATATTTGCCCTCAAAAGGACCTGCATAGTCTATATGCACTCTAGACCATGGTTTCCCAGTGCTGGGCCAAGATAGGACAGGAGATGAAATTGGCTTAAAATTCTGAAAACAAATGGGACAACTCTTTGTCACTTCTGCAATATCTTGGTCCATCTTTGGCCACCAGACCCACTGCCTAGCTTCTGATTTCATAGCGTTGATACCATTATGACCTATATGGAGATGCTCCAATACCTTACATCTCAATTTTACAGGCACTACCACTCTATTCCTATACAATAATACATCATCATGAACAGTCAGATCTGATTTGACTGAATTATAATCAGATAAAAATACACTGTTTTACACCATCCATATTTAACATTATTTACTTGGGATAATACAGCATCTATCCCAGTTTCCTCTTTGATTTTGTCAAATGATAAGTGTTTGAAAGCTGTGATCTTCAATAGGTAATCTACTAAATGCATCTGCAATAACATTTTCCTTGCCAGCCTTAAATGACAATTCATATTCATACTGAGCTAATAACAGCCCAACGCTGAATTCTGGCATTTGCATTTACTGGAATACAGTGGACCCCCGAGTTTCGTAAACCCCGGAAATCGTACATTTATGTAAGTATAATATTGTAAGTGCTTGTGGAAAAGTATTTTTGGGGGTATGAAATAGACTAACCTACGTGACATTTTTCCTTAAGGGAGTAAATTCGTTCGGTAATGGCACTTGAGCAGACTTCAGGAGTGAAGTTTTTACGAAACTCGGGGGTCCACTGTATGTTTCAATTTTCCAAACAACCCTAGCAATGGTTTATGATCTGTGCGAGCAACAAACTTTCTCCCTAGCAAAAAATATCTGAATTTCTTAACAGCATACACCAAAGCTAGACCTTCTTTATCAAGTTGAGAATAATTCTGTTCTGCTGGAGAAAGTTTCTTACTAGCAAAATACACAGGTTTTTCCTGGCCATTTACTACCTGGATTAACACACATCCAATACCCACAGAAGAAGCATCAACCTCAATTATTAATGGATGCTCTCCTGTAAAATTAGTCAACAAAGCTGAACACACTAATTGTTTTTTAATCCTTTGAACAGCTTCCTCTTCCACTGAAGACCACTCAAATGTAGCCCCCTTTTTTAACAAATCATACAGTGGTGCCAAAATTAAAGAGAAGTTCTTAATGAATTTACAATAATAAGTCACCGTCCCCACAAAGGACTGAACTTCTCCTACGGACGTAGGTGAAGGTAAATTCACAAGAGCCTCCACCTTCTGAGAAGGTTTAATACCTTCCCCTGAAATTTCATACCCCAGGTATTCAATAGATCTGGCTTTCAACACTGACTTATCCTTATTCAGTACAACATTATGCTCTTGTAAAATACTCAACACCTGCATGAGTCTGACATCATGCTCAACTTCTGTGGCACCACATATTATGATATCATCTAAATAGGATGTAACCCCATCCAGGTTAACAAACAATTGGGAAATAAATTTCTGGAAAATACCAGGAGATGAGGAAATTCCAAATGGTAATCTCTTATATTTAACCCCTTGACTGTCGCAACCCTCAATCCTGAGTGCCATTCTGTTGTCGCAAAATATTCGAAAAAAAAAAAAAAAAAATTTTCCTATCAAAATGTTAAGATTATTTTTCTGATTGTATTTATCCTAAAAACAGATTTTTGCCATCAATACTTACCGAGATATGGAGGTGTAAAGTTGGCAGAAAAGGAGCCGCGTATGGCAACATCGGCGACTGCCGCTCACTCAGTAAACATTTGTTTACTTCCATTCATAGATTTCTTGTTTTTTTCACTATTTTCTTATTTTGCGTAACTTATGTGGCCTGTGAGGCCAAGATAAGGTGCAATGTATATATATACATTCGTTGTATGCAACACAATAATAGAATAAACATTAGTATCTTTATATTGTTTACAAAACTTGTTTACACAAATGAACAATACAAAAAATCTTTATTACTATTGTTCTATAATATATATACAAATGTACAGTCACTGGACATGTTCATAAAGTTCTGCAGCTTGTGGAACTCTTTGAAACATGCACTGTGGTGTTTACATTCCTCACACATAAAACGAATGTCTCTGCATTTTTGTGGGTGTTTTTGTATATGCACAGACAAAACATCTCTTCTGAGCAGTTTTCTTCAAAATAGTAGCTGGCAGTTGTGTTAGGTAGTTATCCTAGGTTGATGGTCGTCTGGGTCATCATTCCTTCCTTTCTTCCTTCCTTCCTTTCTTCCTTCCTTCCTTTCTTCCTACCTTCCTTTCTTCCTACCTCCTGCCTGCCTCCTGCCTGCCTGCCTGCCTGCCTGCCTGCCTGCCTGCCTGCCTGCCTGCCTGCCTGCCTGCCTGCCTGCCTGCCTGCCTGCCTGCCTGCCTGCCTGCCTGCCTGCCTGCCTGCCTGCCTGCCTGCCTGCCTGCCTGCCTGCCTGCCTGCCTGCCTGCCTGCCTGCCTGCCTGCCTGCCTGCCTGCCTGCCTGCCTGCCTGCCTGCCTGCCTGCCTGCCTGCCTGCCTGCCTGCCTGCCTGCCTGCCTGCCTGCCTGCCTGCCTGCCTGCCTGCCTGCCTGCCTGCCTGCCTGCCTGCCTGCCTGCCTGCCTGCCTGCCTGCCTGCCTGCCTGCCTGCCTGCCTGCCTGCCTGCCTGCCTGCCTGCCTGCCTGCCTGCCTGCCTGCCTGCCTGCCTGCCTGCCTGCCTGCCTGCCTGCCTGCCTGCCTGCCTGCCTGCCTGCCTGCCTGCCTGCCTGCCTGCCTGCCTGCCTGCCTGCCTGCCTGCCTGCCTGCCTGCCTGCCTGCCTGCCTGCCTGCCTGCCTGCCTGCCTGCCTGCCTGCCTGCCTGCCTGCCTGCCTGCCTGCCTGCCTGCCTGCCTGCCTGCCTGCCTGCCTGCCTGCCTGCCTGCCTGCCTGCCTGCCTGCCTGCCTGCCTGCCTGCCTGCCTGCCTGCCCCTGCCCTGCCTGCCTGCCTGCCTGCCTGCCTGCCTGCCTGCCTGCCTGCCTGCCTACCTTCCTTCCTTCCTTCCTTCCTTCCTTCTGGTTTCTATAAATACACACATAGTCACTAGACACGTGCCTAGAACTGCTATAAGCTTCTGGAAGCTGGTTGTTGTGTCTGGGTCATCATTCCGACCTTCCTTCCTTCCTACATTCCTTCTAACCTTTCTTCCTACATTCCTTCCTTCCTTTCATCTCGTCCTTCCTTTCTTCCTTCCTTCTGATTTCTATATATACGCATATATAATCACTGGACACTTCATAGAATTGCTAATAGCTTCTGGAAGCTGGTTGTTGTTTCTGGGTCGTCATTCCTTCCTTCCTTCCTACATTCCTTCCTACCTACCTTCCTTCCTTTCTTTCATCTCCTTCCTTCTGGTTTCTATATATACGCATATATAGTCACTGGACACTTCATAGAACTGATATTAGGCTTCTGGAAGCTGGTTGTTGTGAGTGTGTGGACTTGTAAATATGCTGAGTCAGGGTGCGGCTGCTGTCAAAATGACATATTATACCACCACTCACCTGTCAACATCCATGGGGTCCCAAGCTCTTCTTCCCCACAGTCCTTTCTACCTACTTACGTACCTAATTCGTCCTACTTATGTACCTACTTACGTACCTACTTGCGTCCTCTTGCTTACCTACTTGCTTACCTGCTTGCTTACCTGCTTGCTACCTGCTTGCCTGCCTGCTTGCCTGCCTCTTGCCTGCCTGCTTGCCTGCCTCTTGCCTTCCTCTTGCCTGCCTACCTACTTACCTACCAACCTATTTCTATTGTTCTATAATATATATACACATATAATGACTGGACACTTTCCATCAACTTCCCTTACCCTTGAAGTGTGTGGACTTCCTCTCATCTCCTTTCTTTCTTTCTTCTTTTGTTCTTTCCTTCCTCTCATCTCTACTTCCTTTCTTTCTTTCCTTCCTTCCTTTCCTCCTTCCTTCTTTACTTCCTTTCATCTCTTCTTTCCTTCCTCTCATCTCTTCCTTCCTTACTTTCTTTCTTCCTTCCTTCTGGTATCCTGGGCATTGCTTTCGGTCACAAACTCCTCAAAACCATGAAATTCATCTTCAGAGACACTTCCATCTGTGTTAGAGCTATCATTGAGGAAGAAAACAGTCCCAGATTCGCCGGGGAGTCAGATAATTCTTACCGCTAGGCATGCTGAACAAGGACTACTGAAATGGCGTTCCCACAATGCACCACTGGCTGCCCGATTTTTTTTATACTGCGCACACTGACCACACAGACCCATTCTCTCACATGTAGGCCTACCAGCTTTCTCCTGTTTGATTTGAGGCCGCTAGAATTTAGGCGTATAGATACGTCCGAAACAGTGGCTCGTAAGACGTATATATACGACCGAAACAGTCAAAGGGTTAAAAAGTCCCCTGTGGGTATTAATTACTAAAAGATGTTAGCTCCTCTCATCTACAGGTATCTGTAAATAAGCATCCTTTAAATCTAATTTTGTAAATATTTTACCTTTACCCACTACAGACAATAATTCCTCAATCCTGGGTAAAGGATATCTTTCACAATGAATTTGTTGATTTACATATTTAAAATCCCCACATATTCTCATAGACTTAGAGTCAGCCTTTAATACTGGTACAATAGGTACAGACCATTCACTATGTGAAATAGGCTCAATAATGTCTTTCTGGACTAATTTTTCTAAATCTTTTTCATGACCATAACACTAGACACAGATCACTCCTCGATGTTCCCCGTGTCCATCTAACACTATGTAAAAACTCAATGCATATAAAAGGCACGAAAATTTGGAATTCATTACCTGTCATTGCCAAAGAAACCCTGCCTGTACCCCAATTCAAAACGATGCTAAAAAATCACCTTCTCACCCAAAGCTAAATGCTCAATATCAAACATTCTCAACAAAGTAGAATAATCACTTAATGTAAAAACCTGACTAATCACAAATGTAAAAACCTGTTATGAATAATACATACTAAGCTAACTATTACCTAACATTTACATTATAATGACCACGTAAACTGTAACTGCAATGCAACTAATTGTTTTAAATTGTTATCTCACTCAATTAGTTGCATTGCTGCAATTAATTGATATGTTCAACTTATATTCAAACTTTATAACTTAGATATGCAATTATACTTATTTTATAAATTGTCAACCATAACTTTTACCATGTAGTCTAGAATAAAGTAGTCTTAAGAATGCCCGCAATGCACAGCATATTAGGGGCTTTTGGCATGTACATCTCATTAAGAAATATATCTTGTCTACCATGTATCATTGTACCATGTCACAATAAAGTATTATTATTATTATTATTATTATTATTAATCATTTCTTTGTGAAAAAATGGTACTGGCCTTGCTTTCACAAACTTAGGAACAGCATCACTTTTCATAGGAATTTTGGCCACGATGCTGGAGATAGGTTTACTAGAATCTACCCTAAAATTATCTAACATTTCTTCAGCACTGTCTAGTTTGTTAATTTTGGTGGATTCATCCAATCCAGCAAGGTAAATCCCTACCTTTTTCATGAGGTCTTTCCCACACAAGTTACTATTATTGGATTTCACTACATAAAACACTTGTGACACCTCTAATTTATTATATCTTACCGGCAAAACCACCTGTCCCAGAACGTGTATTTTCCAATTATCATATGCAGTTACCCTCCGAGAACATGGTTCAATGTGCCCCTTTACTGCCTCTACCCAGTCTTTGGATAAACTCGAGATGGACGCCCCACTGTCAATCTCAAAAGTACCTTTATTGTTAATGATAAACCCATATTTCTCTGTCTTCATGGAAAACACTCTATCCTCTAAGACATATAAGCTCATCACTTCCTCATCCGCTGAACTATCTCTGCCATCCAGCACCTTAATTGACTTTGTTCTAGGATATCTCGGTGACTGCTGTGTCCGTTCTGTCCTGTGTTTTTTTTCTTCAATACTCGAATTTGATACAGCCTTAGAAGACACTTTTGAAGATTTCTCTCTACACACTCTTCTCAAGTGGCCTTTCTTATGACACTTATTACAGAAAAGTCTTTAAACCTACAATTACTACTACTGTGCTGGAACCCACAATGTTTACATTTCACAGCATTAATCATTTGTACAGCAGGAGCAGAGTTCTGATCTGTAACAAATGTCTGTTCCAAGTTCAAAAGTTTGTCAAATAGTTTTGCAGACTGCACACTTTGCAAATCCAAATTTTCTGCAACTAGGTGAGGAAAATACACTTTATCCACCACCGCCATAAACAACTGGTCCCTCACTCTGGGTCAAATTGTCCCCAAAGGTACAGTTCACAGCCAACGCTTTTAAATCTGTATATAATTCATGCAAGGACTCACCCTGTCGTTTCTTCCTGTGCTGAAAATCCAACAAACTGCGGTGGTAGGCTGGTTTCACTGCATAATAACTTTTCAGTGCCACGACCAGAGTCGTGTAGCGCTTCGTGTGTGGTAAATCTGGTGCACATACATTACCTAAAACACTGTAAGTTTCTGATCCCAGTGATACTAGCAAGAAATTCCTCTTGTTATCTTGCTCTTTAACCCTTTGGGGTCCAAGGGTCTCTCTGAAACTCGTTCTCAGGGTCCACGAATTTAAAAAAAAAACATTTTTCTTATGGAATGATAGAGAATCTTTTTCCGATCATAACGCCACAAAAATTATGAAATTTGATCGAAAACTAACGGAATTATGCTTTCAGAAGTTAGCTGTAGCCATGACACTTACGCATGGCGATTTCGCCCACTTTGAGCCCTATTTTGGCACATTCCAATGTTTCAGTCTACTAAAATTATAGCTATTTCGCTAGAACTCCATTTCTTCTATCGATTGAGTACAAGAAACCGCCTATTTACCAATTTTAACTACCCAAAATAGTAGTCAGAAAATGGCAATTTGGCCAATTTCACACAAATTTCAAACGATGCCAATTTCAAAATAGGGTCCATAATAAACAAGGCAGACATTCCTGGCACTAAAATAACATCTTCTCTGTTCATTAGTCATGTCTCCAGGCCCTCTTACATTACTTTTGCTTTCCATTTTGAATTTTTTTTCTCTCAAAAAATAGAAGATTTACTGTTATGTATACAACTGCATCACTGTAAAATGGTATAAATAATATCAGCGCACTTGTGCAGAATATTAGACTCTCCAGTTGATGTGTATTGGACGCATGGTGTGATTTGTTTATTCCTGAACATCGGCCAA
>WNWK01014251.1:47500-52045 GCA_009830355.1 Cherax destructor | reverse complement strand
CGGGTTTGTAGTGACTGGTGGTACGGGTGACATGTATTTTTTAATGACCCTGGTGTAGTGACTGGTGGTGTACAGGTAAATGGTCTTTAATGCCCCTGGTGTTGGGTGGGGGGTTTTGGTGTACAGGTGACATGTAGTCTTAATGACCCTGGTGTAGTGACTGGTGGAAAAACAGGTGACAGGGAAACAATGACCCTGGTGTAGTGACTGGTGGTGTACAGGTGACATGAGTCTTAATGCCCCTGGTGTAGTGACGGGTTTTACAGGGTGACATGTAGTCTTAATGCCCGGGGGGTGTAGTGATTTGGGGGGTCAGGTGACATGCAGTCTTAACCCCCCCGGGTATGACTGGTGGTGTACAGGTGACATGTTTTTTAAAATTGCCCCTTTTTTAAAAAAAAGACATATTAGCTGCATCTAGCAGTTTTTACACTGCGGGGGAGTCTTGATGAAGTGTTGGGTTTTTGCTAACTTGAGGTTTTAATTAATTTTAAAAAAGTGTTCAAAAACTCCCGCCCGGGGGCCCGGGGGCGTTGCCCCCCGGGCCCTCCCAGGTAAACACTTGAGACATTTGTGATAGAATATTTTTTTCGTGATTTTAAAAGTATAGTCCCCCTTTAGGGGGGGAAAAGTACCTTCAGGCATGGATACTGTACCTTCAGGCAGGGATATTTTTACCTTCAGGCGGGGGTCTGTTCCTTCAGGCAGGGATTCCCTTGGGGTCTGCCTTTCCCCGGCGGGGGAAATGTACCTTCAGGCGGGGGATGCCTTTTGGGGCCCTTCAGGCGGGGGTTTTTAATTTGTATCTTCAGGCAGGGATATTTAAAATTTAGGCAGGGATAATTTCCTTCAGGCAGGGATTTGATTTTTATGCGGGGTGGGGGCCCCTTTAGGCAGGGATACTGTACCTTCAGGCAGAGATACAAAAACCCTTTAGGCAGGGATACTGTACCTTCAGGGGGGGTTTTTGTATCTTCAGGAAAAGGGGTACTGTCCCTTTCCCCGGCGGGGGTACTGTACCTTCGGGGGTGGGAAAATTGTACCTTCAGGCAGGGATATTTCCCCTTTTGGGGCGGGATACTGCCCCTTTCCCAGGCAGGGATACTGTACCTTCAGGCAGGGATACTGTACCTTCAGGCAGGGATAATGTACATTCAGGCAGGATACTATACCTTCAGGCAGGGATACTGTACCTTCAGGCTGGGATACTGTACCTTCAGGCAGGGATACTGTACCTTCAGGCAGGGATACTGTACCTTCAGGCAGGGATACTGTACCTTCAGGCAGGGATACTGTACCTTCAGGCAGGGATACTGTACCTTCAGGCAGGGATACTGTACCTTCAGGCAGGAATAATGTACCTTCAGGCAGGGATACTATACCTTCAGGCAGGGATACTGCACCTTCAGGCAGGGATACTGTACCTTCAGGCAGGGATACTGTACCTTCAGGCAGGGATAATGTACATTCAGGCAGGGATACTATACCTTCAGGCAGGGATACTGTACCTTCAGGCTGGGATACTGTACCTTCAGGCAGGGATACTGTACCTTCAGGCAGGGATACTGTACCTCCAGGCAGGGATACTGTACCTTCAGGCAGGGATACTGTACCTTCAGGCAGGGATACTGTACCTTCAGGCAGGGATACTGCACCTTCATGCAGGGATACTGTACCTTCAGGCAGGGATACTATACCTTCAGGCAGGGATACTGCACCTTCAGGCAGGGATACTGTACCTTCAGGAAGG
This sequence comes from Cherax destructor, assembly GCA_009830355.1. NCBI lineage: Eukaryota > Metazoa > Arthropoda > Malacostraca > Decapoda > Parastacidae > Cherax > Cherax destructor. Next base: position 50,295 of record WNWK01014251.1, on the reverse strand, counting down.
GATACTGTACCTTCAGGCAGGGATACTGCACCTTCAGGCAGGGATACTATACCTTCAGGCATGCATACTATACCTTCAGGCAGGGATACTATACCTTCAGGCAGGGATACTATACCTTCAGGCAGGGATACTATACCTTCAGGAAGGGATACTGTACCTATTTAGTAATCTTTTTCTCTGGTATTTCAGAGGTGCGTAGTGCGAGATTGTCTGCAGCAGTGTGGAGAAATGTTACGGTGTTCAGCGAGCTTCAGCGTCATTCAGCGTCGTTCAGCGACCTTCAGCGTCGTTCAGCGACCTTCAGCGTCGCTCAGCGACCTTCCGCGTCGCTCAGCGTCGTTCTTGGTGTTCTGGAAGCGTCTCCTCGTGTTCACTGCAGGCCTTAATGTAGTAGTATTCATAAGGCACGCGGTGAATGCCAAGAGTCACCTCCCTATTCTTCTCTCTCACCTGGGCAGCGCTAAGCTCGAAGGAAGCACTCACCACGAGGAGCACTCACCACGAGGAGCACTCACCACGAGGAGCACTCACAGCAAGGAGAGGTCACCGTAAGGAGCACTCACAAGAAGCACACACCGCGAGGAGCACTCACAGCAAGGAGCACTCACTACAGTATGCGCGAGATACTCCTGATTCTCCTGGTTGTCATAAACTCTTTCACTCTATTCATATTTTGCTCCAGACCCGTATGGTTATTAGCACAGTGACTGCGATTTTTGCCCATTAAACATAGGTAAATAGGTTTACAGTCTTCATGAGAAATAGGCAATAATGTGTTTTATAACTGCAATACAAAATACCCGATATAACAAGTTAGTAGGCATATAAAAGTTAATTAACCCGTAAATTATAACAATTTCAACCTTGCAGACTAGCACAGGTATGACTAACTTGTTAACACACCTAATTGTGTGTGTGTGTGTGTGTGTGTGTGTGTGTGTGTGTGTGTGTGTGTGTGTGTGTGTGTGTGTGTGTGTGTGTGTGTGTGTGTGTGTTCATAGATATCATCTAATCAAAGTCTATGTCCACTTATTGCTGAGACTAAATCTTCCCTACACTTTCTACAATTACACTCCAATACACCAGACATAAGTAAAGGCTAACAACACCCAAACGAGGTAAAGCCAAATAACGAGACATAGTATAGTACACTTCAGCACCCAGGGTGTACACAAACAACACGTACATCCAGAAATTAAGTCATGAATTCTTCCCTAGTGGCTGCTTTTTAAAAACAAAAGAGTCTAATTTTACACGTCACTAAGTGGCGTCACCTCTCTGAAAGTTGACACTGACATGACATAAGATACGTACTGGCAAGTGTTAAGTGCTACATGGATACTCTGAACGATATACATAATGATGGTCCTGCCTCTCAGGGTATGTGTTCAATTTAAAATATATTATTAGTTATTACAACAGTGGAGCTAAACATTATCTCAGTTACAGACGATGTTGGGTATCAAGTGATACACAGATACACTTTACAGTGTATACAACATACACACCTCTCGGTCTATATATGCCTAGATATACTCTCTGGGCATTTACACACTCAGATATACACTTCTGGGCGTATATATTCTTAGATATACAGCTCTGTATATACTCGTAGATACACACTTCTGGGTTAATATACACTTAAATATACAGCTTAGGCTGTATATACACCTAGATACAATGAAATTTAACATTATTGTTTCTTACTGATATGAGTCTTGTTTGATCTTCCAGTCATGTTCAGCTTCCCAACAAACACTATTTCAACTCACTACATTTCTCTAAATCTTCAATAAGTTTAATCTAAAAAGATTTAACGTATTGGAAATATACTTTTTTTAGCGTGGGTGGCTGAGTTAATTCACCTCAACGAGTATTTATATGACACTAAATATTGGGCCATATGAGCATAATATCAGAGGGAGTTCGGGGGGTCAACGCCCCCCGCGTCCATGACCAGGCCTCACGGGACACAAGGGACTAATTCACCAGGCTGTTACACTACACGTTGTGTAGCTTTAAAAATAGGTTAGAGAAATACATGAGTGGGTGTGGGTGGGTGTGAGTTGGACCTGACTAGCTTGTGCTACTAGGTCTTATGTCGTGCTCCTACCTTAAGTGGAAGTGACCTGACTACCTGGAGTTTACCTGGAGAGGGTTGACTCCAGGTAGTCAGGTCTAAGCCGGGGAGTGGAATGGACCTGCCTCGCATGGGCCATTAGTGGATTCCCGGAAAAAATACTTAATGCCCAGGCACTGTGTTTAATGCCCAGGCACTGTGCTTAATGCCCAGGCACTGTGCTTAATGACCAGACGAAGTATTAAATGTCTATGCAGTGTATTTAATACTCATAGAGTATTTAGTTCCCAGATAAAGCATTCAATGTCCAGACAGAGTATTTATGCCCTGACAAGGTATCAAATACCCAGAGAGAACATTAAATGCCCATACAGAGTATTTAATGGTTAATCAGATTATTTAATGGATAGACAGAATTATTTAATGCCCAGACAGGTGGTCTGGGGATTAAATAATAATAATAATAATAATGATAATATATATAAACTTTAGTATTAGTTTTCATCCAGTGAGTTTGGTTCTGTTATATATAGCTTTGTATATATATATATATATATATATATATATATATATATATATATATATATATATATATATATATATATATATATATATATATATATATATATATATATATACATACATATATACATATACACACAGTGTAAATTAATTTTAAATGAATTCTTGCTAATTGACCAATTTTACCTAGTTG
>WNWK01014251.1:35000-45000 GCA_009830355.1 Cherax destructor | reverse complement strand
CTTTTTATTCAGGGCCTTGATTTTTTTTCAACATTTGTAAACAAAGACGAAAAACATCTATAAATAATAAATTTGTAAACAAAGAAGAGACACATATGTAAATCATAAATCTGGTGTAAGTGATTGTGATAAAGAATGATTAGGGATGATCCAGGATGATTGGAAATATTATGAACTAATTAGATTTTTAAGGGTTCTCGATCCATGGAACTGGAGCTATCCTGCCATTCCTCGGATCAAAGCTGGTTACCTCTTGTTTCCTATGAGTTGTATGACCCCCTACGGATTTCCGTTCCTGTCTTGTAGTAGGTTAGTAGACAGTAACCATCCAGGGAGGTACTACCCTCCTGTCATATGTAGTAGGCTAGTAGACAGTAACCATCCAGGGAGGTACTACCCTCCTGTCATATGTAGTAGGCTAGTAGACAGTAACCATCCAGGGAGGTACTACCCTCCTGTCATATGTAGTAGGCTAGTAGACAGTAACCATCCAGGGAGGTACTACCCTCCTGTCATATGTAGTAGGCTAGTAGACAGTAACCATCCAGGGAGGTACTACCCTCCTGTCATATGTAGTAGGTTAGTAGACAGTAACCATCCAGGGAGGTACTACCCTCCTGTCATATGTATTAGGCTAGTAGACAGTAACCATCCAGGGAGGTACTACCCTCCTGTCATATGTAGTAGGCTAGTAGACAGTAACCATCCAGGGAGGTACTACCCTCCTGTCATATGTAGTAGGCTAGTAGACAGTAACCATCCAGGGAGGTACTACCCTCCTGTCATATGTAGTAGGTTAGTAGACAGTAACCATCCAGGGAGGTACTACCCTCCTATCATATGTAGTATGCTAGTAGACAGTAACCATCCAGGGAGGTACTACCCTCCTGTCATATGTAGTAGGCTAGTAGACAGTAACCATCCAGTGAGGTACTACCCTCCTGTCATATGTAGTAGGCTAGTAGACAGTAACCATCCAGGGAGGTACTACCCTCCTGTCATATGTAGTAGGCTAGTAGACAGTAACCATCCAGGAGGTACTACCCTCCTGTCATATGTAGTAGGCTAGTAGACAGTAACCATCCAGGGAGGTACTACCCTCCTGTCATATGTAGTAGGCTAGACAGTAACCATCCAGGGAGGTACTACCCTCCTGTCATATGTAGTAGGCTAGTAGACAGTAACCATCCAGGGAGGTACTACCCTCCTGTCATATGTAGTAGGCTAGTAGACAGTAACCATCCAGGGAGGTACTCCCCTCCTGTCATATGTAGTGGCTAGTAGACAGTAACCATCCAGGAGGTACTACCCTCCTGTCATATGTAGTAAGGTTAGTAGACAGTAACCATCCAGGGAGGTACTACCCTCCTGTCATATGTAGTAAGTTAGTAGACAGTAACCATCCAGGGAGGTACTACCCACCTGTCATATGTAGTAGGCTAGTAGACAGTAACCATCCAGGGAGGTACTACCCACCTGTCATATGTAGTAGGCTAGTAGACAGTAACCATCCAGGGAGGTACTACCCACCTGTCATATGTAGTAGGTTAGTAGACAGTACCATCCAGGGAAGTACTACCCTCCTGTCATATGTAGTAGGTTAGTAGACAGTAACCATCCAGGGAGGTACTACCCACCTGTCATATGTAGTAGGCTAGTAGACAGTAACCATCCAGGGAGGAATTACCCTCCGGTCATATGTAGTAGGTTAGTAGACAGTAACCATCCAGGGAGGTACTACCCTCCTGTCATATGTAGTAGGTTAGTAGACAGTACCATTCAGGGAGGTACTACCCTCCTGTCATATGTAGTAGGTTAGTAGACAGTAACCATCCAGGGAGGTAATACCCTCCTGTCATATGTAGTAGGTTAGTAGACAGTACCATCCAGGGAGGTACTACCCTCCTGTCATATGTAGTAGGTTAGTAGACAGTACCATCCAGGGAGGTATTACCCTCCTGTCATATGTAGTAGTTAGTAGATAGTACCATCCAGGGAGGTACTACCCTCCTGTCATATGTAGTAGGTTAGTAGACAGTAACATCCAGGGAGGTACTACCCTCCTGTCATATGTAGTAGGCTAGTAGACAGTAGCCATCCAGGGAGGTACTACCCTCCTGTCATATGTAGTAGGCTAGTAGACAGTAACCATCCAGGGAGGTACTACCCTCCTGTCATATCTAGTAGGCTAGTAGACAGTAACCATCCAGGGAGGTACTACCCTCCTGTCATATGTAGTAGGTTAGTAGACAGTAACCATCCAGGGAGGTACTACCCTCCTGTCATATGTAGTAGGTTAGTAGACAGTAACCATCCAGGAGGTACTACCTCCTGTCATATGTAGTAGGCTAGTAGACAGTAGCCATCCAGGGAGGTACTACCCTCCTGTCATATGTAGTAGGCTAGTAGACAGTAACCATCCAGGGAGGTACTACCCTCCTGTCATATGTAGTAAGTTAGTAGACAGTAACCATCCAGGGAGGTACTACCCTCCTGTCATATGTAGTAGGCTAGTAGACAGTAGCCATCCAGGGAGGTACTACCCTCCTGTCATATGTAGTAGGCTAGTAGACAGTAACCATCCAGGGAGGTACTACCCTCCTGTCATATGTAGTAAGTTAGTAGACAGTAACCATCGAGGGAGGTACTACCCTCCTGTCATATGTAGTAGGCTAGTAGACAGTAGCCATCCAGGGAGGTACTACCCTCCTGCCATATGTAGTAAGTTAGTAGACAGTAACCATCCAGGGAGGTACTACCCTCCTGTCATATGTAGTAGGCTAGTAGACAGTAGCCATCCAGGGAGGTACTACCCTCCTGTCATATGTAGTAAGTTAGTAGACAGTAACCATCCAGGGAGGTACTGCCCTCCTGTCATATGTAGTAGGCTAGTAGACAGTAACCATCCAGGGAGGTACTACCCACCTGTCATATGTAGTAGGCTAGTAGACAGTAGCCATCCAGGGAGGTACTACCCACCTGTCATATGTAGTAGGCTATTAGACAGTAACCATCAAGGGAGGTACTACCTTCCTGTCATATGTAGTAGGCTAGTAGACAGTAACCATCAAGGGAGGTACTACCTTCCTGTCATATGTAGTAGGCTAGTAGACAGTAACCATCAAGGGAGGTACTACCTTCCTGTCATATCTTTTATTTTTCTAGGAAGCTCCTCTCAAGATGCTCATCACTAGAAGTCCTGTTCATAAAAACTATGTCATGTCAGCTGGACAAGAAATATCGAACGACGCTTAAATCTTATTTAAGAAGTATGGGAATTATATGCTTTGATGGATGTGAAGAAGTGTTTAGTGTTGTTGACGTCTCCTGGGAGAGCAACGCCAGCATCCATACTGTGATTGTTCAAAACAGATATTGAAAAAAAAAACAGAGAAATGAATTAACGTACAGGTCGTGTGGATTCCATTTCGCACTGACTTGTTCTACGTTCATATATGAGTGACATAAATACTTGTTAATGACATCTGCTGACGAGGATCCCAAAAGGGGGTTGAAATATACAGATCAATCAGTCTCCTGTGTCTCTGTCACTATGTCAAGTGTTCATCATACTTTAGTTATTCACAGGATAAAACAAATATGGAGACTGAGACAATCAATTAGAAGATCTTGAATATATTTCGACAACCAACTGAGGACCTCTTCAGCACAACTCTTGAAGACTGCGTCTGATGTATGCTGAGCTGTGTACATAGTCTTCTCATTTAATGTTCTGTCTCCTTGTGTGTTTTATCCTGTCATCACCATGTCAACAGTAGTAAAGACCCGGGTTGTCTGTTAACAGCGTCCTCTGCTCCCGTTGTCTGTAACAGCGTCCTCTGCTCTCGTTGTCTGTTAACAGCGTCCTCTGCTCCCTTAACCAACAACAGTACTGAGATACAGTTCCTGGGAAATTGGTAATATTTACCTACTAGATGGTGTTCTGATGAAAGTCTGCTGGTGTTACCTGCCCCACAATACTACGGTGTTGTGGCCAGTGTTGCTGGGTACAACACTACGGTGTTGTGGCCAGTATTGCTGGGTACACAAGTCTCTGACTTGTTCTCTCTTCTCAACACAACTCATGAACACATTTAAAACTCTCACCTTCACCTGGACACGATTCCTTCAGTCATTACCTTCAGGTGTTCAGCCAGTCCTTCCCTCAGTCATTACCTTCAGGTGTTTAGCCAGTCCTTCCCTCAGTCATTACCTTCAGGTGTTCAGCCAGTCCCTCCCTCAGTCATTACCTTCAGGTGTTTAGCCAGTCCTTCCCTCAGTCATTACCTTCAGGTGTTCAGCCAGTCCCTCATTCAGTCATCACCTTCAGATGTTTAGCCAGTCCTTCCCGCAGTCATTACCTTCAGGTGTTTAGCCAGTTCTTCCCTCAGTCATTACCTTCAGGTGCTCAGCCAGTCCCTCCTTCAGTCATCACCTTCAGATGTTCAGCCAGTTCCTCCTTCAGTCATTACCATCAGGTGTTTAGCCAGTCCTTCCCTCAGTCATTACCTTCAGGTGTTCAGCCAGTCCCTCCCTCAGTCATTACCTTCAGGTGTTTAGCCAGTCCTTCCCTCAGTCATTACCTTCAGGTGTTCAGCCAGTCCTTCCCTCAGTCATTACCTTCAGGTGTTTAGCCAGTCCTTCCCTCAGTCATTACCTTCAGGTGTTTAGCCAGTCCTTCCCTCAGTCATTACCTTCAGGTGTTCAGCCAGTCCCTCCTTCAGTCATCACCTTCAGATGTTCAGCCCGTCACTCCTTCAGTCATCACCTTCAGGTGTTCAGCCAGTCCTTCCCTCAGTCATTACCTTCAGGTGTTCATCCAGTCCCTCCTTCAGTCATTACCTTCAGGTGTTCAGCCAGTCCCTCCTTCAGTCATTACCTTCAGGTGTTCAGTCAGTCCCTCCTTCAGTCATTACCTTCAGGTGTTCAGCCAGTCCCTCCTTCAGTCATTACCTTCAGGTGTTCAGCCAGTCCCTCCTTCAGTCATTACCTTCAGGTGTTCAGCCAGTCCTTCCCTCAGTCATTACCTTCAGGTGTTCAGCCAGTCCCTCCTTCAGTCATTACCTTCAGGTGTTCAGCCAGTCACTCCTTCAGTCATCACCTTCAGGTGTTCAGCCAGTCCCTCCTTCAGTCATTACCTTCAGGTGTTTAGCCAGTCCTTCCCTCAGTCATTACCTTCAGGTGTTTAGCTAATCCTTCCCTCAGTCATTACCTTCAGGTGTTCAGCCAGTCACTCCTTCAGTCATCACCTTCAGGTGTTCAGCCAGTCCCTCCTTCAGTCATCACCTTCAGGTGTTCAGCCAGTCCCTCCTTCAGTCATTACCTTCAGGTGTTCAGCCAGTCCCTCCTTCAGTCATTACCTTCAGGTGTTCAGTCAGTCCCTCCTTCAGTCATTACCTTCAGGTGTTCAGCCAGTCCTCCTTCAGTCATTACCTCAGGTGTTCAGCCAGTCCCTCCTTCAGTCATCACCTTCATGTCTTCAGCCAGTCCTCCTTCAGTCATCACCTTCAGTGTTCAGCCAGTCCTCCTTCAGTCATCACCTTCAGGTGTTCAGCCAGTCCTCTTCAGTAATTACCTTCAGGTGTTCAGCAGTCCTCCTTCAGTCATTACCTTCAGGTGTTAGCCAGTCCTTCCTCAGTCATTCCTTCAGGTGTTTAGCCAGTCCTTCCTCAGTCATTACCTTCAGGTGTTCAGCTCACTCCTTCAGTCATCACCTTCAGGTGTTCAGATCCTCCTTCAGTCATCACCTTCGTGTTCAGCCAGTCCTCCTTCAGTCATTCCTTCAGGTGTTCAGCCAGTCCTCCTTCAGTCATTACCTTCAGGTGTTCGTCAGTCCTCCTTCAGTCATTACCTTCAGGTGTTTGAGTCCTTCCTCAGTCATTACCTTCAGGTGTTCAGCCAGTCCTCCTCAGTCATTACCTTCAGGTGTTTAGCCAGTCCTTCCTCAGTCATTATCTTCAGGTGTTCAGCCAGTCCCTCATTCAGTCATCACCTTCAGATGTTTAGCCAGTCCTTCCCAGTCATTACCTTCAGGTGTTTAGCCAGTCCTTCCTCAGTCATTACCTTCAGGTGTTCAGCAGTCCCTCCTTCAGTCATCACCTTCAGATGTTCAGCCAGTTCCTCCTTCAGTCATTACCATCAGTGTTTGCAGTCCTTCCTCAGTCATTACCTTCAGGTGTTCAGCCAGTCCTCCTCAGTCATTACCTTCAGGTGTTTAGCAGTCCTTCCTCAGTCATTACCTTCGGTGTTCAGCCAGTCCTCCTCAGTCATTACCTTCAGGTGTTTAGCCAGTCCTTCCTCAGTCATTACCTTCAGGTGTTTGCGTCCTTCCTCGTCATTACCTTCAGGTGTTCAGCCAGTCCCTCCTTCAGTCATCACCTTCAGATGTTCAGCCCGTCACTCCTTCAGTCATCACCTTCAGGTGTTCAGCCAGTCCTTCCCTCAGTCATTACCTTCAGGTGTTCATCCAGTCCCTCCTTCAGTCATTACCTTCAGGTGTTCAGCAAGTCCCTCCTTCAGTCATTACCTTCAGGTGTTCAGCCAGTCCCTCCTTCAGTCATCATCTTCAGGTGTTCAGCCAGTACCTCCTTCAGTCATTACCTTCAGGTGTTTAGCCAGTCCTTCCCTCAGTCATTACCTTCAGGTGTTCAGCCAGTCCTTCCCTCAGTCATTACCTTCAGGTGTTCAGCAAGTCACTCCTTCAGTCATCACCTTCAGGTGTTCAGCTAGTCCCTCCTTCAGTCATTACCTTCAGGTGTTCAGCCAGTCCCTCCTTCAGTCATTACCTTCAGGTGTTCAGCCAGTCCCTCCTTCAGTCATTACCCTCAGATGTTCAGCCAGTCCCTCCTTCAGTCATTACCTTCAGGTGTTCAGCCAGTCCCTCCTTCAGTCATTACCTTCAGGTGTTCAGCCAGTCCCTCCTTCAGTCATCACCTTCAGGTGTTCAGCCAGTCCCTGCTTCAGTAATTACCTTCAGGTGTTCAGCAAGTCCCTCCTTCAGTCATTACCTTCAGGTGTTCAGCCAGTCACTCCTTCAGTCATCACCTTCAGGTGTTTAGCCAGTCCTTCCCTCAGTCATTACCTTCAGGTGTTTAGCCAGTCCTTCCCTCAGTCATTACCTTCAGGTGTTCAGCCAGTCACTCCTTCAGTCATCACCTTCAGGTGTTCAGCCAGTCCCTCCTTCAGTCATCACCTTCAGGTGTTCAGCCAGTCCCTCCTTCAGTCATTACCTTCAGGTGTTCAGCCAGTCCCTCCTTCAGTCATCACCTTCAGGTGTTCAGCCAGTCCCTGCTTCAGTCATTACCTTCAGGTGTTCAGCAAGTCCCTCCTTCAGTCATTACCTTCAGGTGTTCAGCCAGTCACTCCTTCAGTCAACACCTTCAGGTGTTCAGCCAGTCCCTCCTTCAGTCATTACCTTCAGGTGTTTAGCCAGTCCTTCCCTCAGTCATTACCTTCAGGTGTTTAGCTAATCCTTCCCTCAGTCATTACCTTCAGGTGTTCAGCCAGTCACTCCTTCAGTCATCACCTTCAGGTGTTCAGCCAGTCCCTCCTTCAGTCATCACCTTCAAGTGTTCAGCCAGTCCCTCCTTCAGTCATTACCTTCAGGTGTTCAGCCAGTCCCTCCTTCAGTCATTACCTTCAGGTGTTCAGTCAGTCCCTCCTTCAGTCATTACCTTCAGGTGTTCAGCCAGTCCCTCCTTCAGTCATTACCCTCAGGTGTTCAGCCAGTCCCTCCTTCAGTCATCACCTTCATGTCTTCAGCCAGTCCCTCCTTCAGTCATCACCTTCATGTGTTCAGCCAGTCCCTCCTTCAGTCATCACCTTCAGGTGTTCAGCTAGTCCCTCCTTCAGTCATCACCTTCAGGTGTTCAGCCAGTCCCTCCTTCAGTCATCACCTTCAGGTGTTCAGCCAGTCCCTCCTTCAGTCATCACCTTCAGGTGTTCAGCCAGTCACTCCTTCAGACACCACCTGAATATTTGTGGTTCAGTATAGAGTACAATCACTTTCAAGAGATCATCTTTAAACAGATCATCTTTGAACAGATCATCTTTGAACAGATCATCTTTAAACAGATCATCTTTGAACAGATCATCTTTGAACAGATCATCTTTGAACAGATCATCTTTGTATTCATTAGCTTGTGTTGAGAGACAAACTCTGTTCTCTGTGGCACTCAGTACACCACACAGAAGTTGTCAACATGTTGGAAGCTCAGTGCCTGGCACTGTTATGGCATTGTTATGGCCCTGATCAATACAAATACCTGTGCCTTCTGTTTGTCATCTGACGCGGACCACTGTGTGGGCGAAACGTTGTCAATAAAGGATCACATTATTGCTGGATTTGTGGATTTTTTTCATTGTGTCGGTGTTGTGAACTATTTGTTCGATCTGGAGGCGAGTCCATTGGTACTGTACACCACTACCACCACTGGTACTGTACACCTCTACCACCACTGGTACTGTACACCTCTACCACCACTGTATTATGAACCACTACCACCACTGGTACTATGAACCACTACCACCACTGGTACTATGAACCACTACAACCACTGTTACTGTACACCACTACCACCACTTACTGTACACCACTACCAACACTGGTACTGTACACCACTACCACCACTGGTACTGTACACATCTACCACCACTGGTACTGTACACCACTACCACCATTGGTACTGTACACCACTACCACCACTGCTACTGTACACCACTACCAACACTGGTACTGTACACCACTACCACCACTGGTACTGTACACATCTACCACCACTGGTACTGTACACCACTACCACCATTGGTACTGTACACCACTACTACCATTGGTACTGTACACCACTACCACCACTGGTACTGTACACCACTACCACCACTGGTTCTGTACACCACTACCACCATTGGTACTGTACACCACTACCAATATTGGTACTGTACACCACTACCACCACTGGTACTTTACACCACTACCACCACTGGTACTGTACACCACTACCACCACTGGTTCTGTACACCACTACCACCACTGGTACTGTACACATCTACCACCACTGGTACTGTACACCACTACCACCACTGGTACTGTACACCACTACCACCACTTGTACTGTACACCACTACCACCATTGGTACTGTACACCACTACCACCACTGGTACTGTACACCACTACCACCACTGGTACTGTACACCACTACCACCACTGGTACTGTACACATCTACCACCACTGGTACTGTACACCACTACCACCACTGGTACTGTACACATCTACCACCACTGGTACTGTACACCACTACCACCACTGGTACTGTACACCACTACCACCACTGGTACTGTACACCACTACCACCACTGGTACTGTACACCACTACCACCACTGGTACTGTACACATCTACCACCACTGGTACTGTACACCACTACCACCACTGGTACTGTACACCACTACCACCACTGGTACTGTACACCACTACCACCACTGGTACTGTACACCACTACCACCACTGGTACTGTACACCACTACCACCACTGGTACTGTACACCACTACCACCACTGGTACTGTACACACACTACCACCACTGGTACTGTACACCACTACCACCACTGGTACTGTACACCACTACCACCACTGGTACTGTACACCACTACCACCACTGGTACTGTACATCTACCACCACTGGTACTGTACACCCATCTTACCACCCACTGGTACTGTACACCACTACCACATGGTCTGTACACCACTACCACCACTGGTACTGTACACCACTACCACCACTGGTACTGTACACCACTACCACCACTGGTACTGTACACCACTACCACCACTGGTACTGTACACCACTACCACCACTGGTACTGTACACATCTACCACCACTGGTACTGTACACCACTACCACCACTGGTACTGTACACCACTACCACCACTGGTACTGTACACACTACCACCACTGTACTGTACCACTACCACCACTGGTACTGTACACCACTACCACCAC
>WNWK01014251.1:10000-30000 GCA_009830355.1 Cherax destructor | reverse complement strand
AATTAATTGTAAGTTGCATGTCTCATTGTAATAACATAAGATATGTTGAGAGGATTTGCAAAGTGATGTGTATGTTTTGAGGAGGAGCTTAGAGAGATGTTGTTTCCACAATGCCTTCCTGGAGACAATGGCGGCTGGAGTGAGCTGGTGTTGGTGCTGATTTTTAACTCGGCTTCGGGGCTGAATGAGTGCCCAAAGGTAATGGGGAGGTTGTAAATCGATGTCACCATGACATTCTTGATCTTCAGTGTATCAAGACACTGGAGGTTAGAAATGTTGAGAAAGAGAGAGTTGAAGGTGGCAGCTGAACCATGTGCTTTGGGAAGGCTGATTATATGTTTAGGAGTGAGACCTGTATATTATATGTATATACTTCTTAATATAGCTCTATTTTTATAATGTTGGTTTAAATAACCTTTAAGAGGAATGTGAAAAGTTAAGTTTTCAGATGCAGCAGCTAAACCTGAGTAAGTATCTTTAGTCTAATAATGTCCTCCTTTGCCTAAGACCTTTTAAGTAAATACCTATGCTAGTAATGAACCTTGATGATAAATAGAGGAAAATAACATAACATCCCCTCACTCTCGTTGTCCCTCACTCTCCTTGTCCCTCACTCTCGTTTGCCTCCTCTCCTTGTCCCTCACTCTCATTGTCCCCAGTCTCATTGTCCCCTCACTCTCATTGTCCCCTCACACTCATTGTCCCTCACTCTTCTTGTCCCTCACTCTCATTGTCCCTCACTCTCATTGTCCCATCACTCTCATTGTCCCTCACTCTCCTTGTCCCTCACTATCCTTGTCCCTCACTCTCATTGTCCCCTCACTCTCATTGTCCCCTAACTCTCATTTGTCCCTCACTCCTTGTCCCTCACTCTCCTTGTCCCTCACTCTCATTGTCCCCCAGATCTCATTGTCCCTCACTCTCATTGTCCCCTCATCTTCTTGTCCCTCACTCTCATTGTCCCTCACTCTCATTGTCCCATCACTCTCATTGTCCCATCACTCTCATTGTCCCCTCACTCTCCTTGTCCCCTCATATCATCCCCTCACTCTCATTGTCCCCTCACTCTCATTGTCCCTCACTCTCATTGTCCTCTCTCTAATTGTCCTTCATACGTCCCTATCTCATTGTCCCTCATCTCATTGTCATCTCATCATTGTATTCATATCATTTGTCACAAATGTCATCTCCTTTCCACTATCATGTCCCTCACTCTTGCCTCTGCATACATCACTATCACTGTCCGTTGATCTCATTGTTCCTCATTCTGTGCTCATATCCTTGTCCTCATCTCATTAGTCCTCATCTCATTGCCTCACCTCATTGTCCCTACTCTTCTTGTCCCTCACTCTCATTGTCCTTCACTCTCAGTCCCTCACTCTCATTGTCATCATCTCTTGGTCCTCACTCTCCTTGTCCCCTCACTCTATTGTCCTCACTCTCATTGTCCTCTCTTATCAGTCCCTCCTCTATTGTCCCTCACCTCATTTGCTCTCACTTATCCATTGTCCTCACTTCATTGTCCCCTCACTCTCATTTCTCTAGCTATCCTTGTCCATCACTCTCATTGTCCCTCTCATTGTTCTCTCACTATCCTTGTCCCTCACTCTCATTGTCCCTCACTAAGTTGTCCTCACTCTCCTTGTCCTCATCTCATTGTCCCCTCACTCTCATTGTCCCTCATCTTCTTGTCCCTCACTATCATTGTCCCCTCCTCTCATTGTCCCATCACTCTCCTTGTCCTCACTCTCTTCCCTCACTCTTGTTGTCCTCACTCTCATTGTCCTCACTCTTCTTTTCCCTTCTCTCATTGTCCTCACTCTCTTGTCCCATCCATCTCCTTGTCCCTCACTCTCCTTGTCCCTCACTATCCTTGTCCCTCACTATCCATTGTCCCTCCTCTCATTGTCCTCACTCTCCTTGTCCCCTCACTCTCCTTGTCCTCACCCTCATTTGTCCCCTCACTCTCATTGTCCCTCACTCGCATTGTCCCCCCCACTCTCATTGTCCCCTCACTCTCATTGTCCCATCACTCTCATTGTCCCATCACTCTCATTGTCCTCACTTCCTTGTCCTTACTATCCTTGTCCTCACTCTCATTGTCCCTCACTATCATTGTCCCTCATCTCATTGTCCTCTCATTCATTGTCCCTTCACTCTCCTTGTCCTCATCTCATTGTCCCTCACTTCATTGTCCTCTCACTCTCATTGTCCTCTCACTCTCATTGTCCTTCATCTTTGTCCCTCACTATCTTGTCCTCACTCTCCTTGTCCCTCCTCTCCTTGTCCCTCACTCTCATTGTCCTCTCACTCTCATTGTCCCTCACTCTCCTTGTCCCTCACTCTCTTGTCCCCTCACTCTCATTGTCCTCACTCTCATTGTCCCTCACTCTCATTGTCCCTCACTCTTCTTGTCCCTCACTCTCATTGTCCTTCACTCTTATTGTCCCTCACTCTCCTTGTCCCCTCACTCTCATTGTCCCTCACTCTCCTTGTCCCTCACTCTCATTGTCCCTACTCTCCTTGTCCTCCTCTTCCTTGTCCTCACTCTCTTGTCCCCCTCTCATTGTCCTCTCTCTCATTGTCCTTCACTCTCCTTGTCCCCTCACTCTCATTGTCCTCTCACTCTCATTGTCCCTTCACTCTCCTTGTCCCCTCACTACCATTGTCCCCTCACTCTTCTTGTCCCCTCACTCTCATTGTCCCCTCACTCTTCTTGTTCCCTCACTCTCCTTGTCACCTCACTTTCCTTGTCCCCTCACTCTCATTGTCCCCTCACTCTATACTTTACTTTTGTCCCCTCAGTCTATCCTCTACCCTTGTGCCCTCACTATCCTTGTCCCCTCATTCTCCCTGTCCCCTCACTCTATCCTCTACCCTTGTCCCCTCACCCTATTTTTGCCTTTTATTTAGTCCTCAGTTCTCCCTCCCTCCCTCCCTCCCTCCACTTCCCCCTTTCACAATACTTCCCTCTCTCCCCTCCCTCCACTCTTCCTTTCCCCTTTTCCCTCTCTTTGTGCACTCCCTTCCCCTCTTCTCTCCTACGTTCTCCATCCCTCCATCTCTTATGGTTTCTCTTTTCTCGCTCTCTTCGTCTCTCCCTTCTACCTCCACTCTACCCTTCCTCTCTCCCTCCACCGTTTCCTCCCTCCCCCGTCCGTTTACTCTTCCCTCCCTTCGTCCCTCCGCTCTTCTCTCCCTCCACTTTTCTTCCTCCACTTTCCTCCTCCTCCTCCACTTTTTTTCCCTCCACTCTTCCTCCTCTCCTCCACTTTTCTTCCTCCACTTTCCCTCCCTCCCTCCCTCCACTTTTTCTTCCCTCCACTCTTCCCTCACTCCCTCCCTCCACTCTTCCAAAACTCCCCTCCACTCTTCCCTCCCTCCCTCCCTCCCTCCCTCCTCTTCCCTCCTCCCTCCTCCCTCCTCCATCTTCCCCTTTCCCTCCCTCCTCTTCCCTCCCTCCACTCTACCCTTCCTCCCTCCCTCCCTCCCTCCCTCCTTCCCTCCCTCCCTCCCCAGCTAGTTAATATGCTGCTGTCAGAGTCGTTTACATACATATTGTGTGTTTATCCACGTACAAACACAACAAACACATCTATATGAATGTTTGTTGGTGTGTAGGAGAGGGAGGGAGGGAGGTGTAGGTACAGTTCAGGGAGGGAGGGAAGGAAAGAGGGGGTAGGTACAGTGCAGGGAGGGAGGGAAGGAGGGAGGGGTAGATACAATGCAGGGGAGGGAGGGGAGGGAACATGGGAGGGAGCAAGTGAGGGAACATGGGAGGGAGCAAGTGAGGGAATATGGGAGGGAGCAAGTGAGGGAATATGGGAGAGCAGGGGTGGGGAACATGGGAGGGAGCAGGGTGGGAACATGGGAGGGAGCAGGAGTGGAACATGGGAGGGAGCAGGAGTGGGAACATGGGAGGAGCAGGGGTGGGAACATGGGAGGGAGCAGGGTGGGAACATGGGAAGGGAGTAGGGAGGGAGCAGGGAAGGGAGCAGGGGTGGGAACATGGGAGGGAGCAGGGTGGGAACATGAGAAGGGAGCAGGGGAGGGTAGCAGGGGAGGGAGCAGGTGGGAACATGAGAAGGGAGCAGGGAGGGTAGCAGAGGGAGCAGGGAGGGTAGCAGGAGGGAGCAGGAAGGAGAAGTGGAGGGAGAAGAGAAAGTAAGTAAGTCAATAATATATATATATAATATATATATATATATATATATATATATATATATATATATATATATATATATATATACATATATATTAATTGAAAAGAGCTCAATTAAAATTAAGTCAGTTCTAAAATTTTCTTTTATACGTTTAAAGATGTATTTTGTTATTTTTGTTAATGTAAAAATTAATAATTTTGTACCAAAAGAACCTTAGAAAACTTACCTAACCTTATTATAACAAGCGCAATTTAATTTAGTCTAATCCAACTAAATATATTTTTGATAAGTTTACAATGATTTAATGATAAAGAAACACAATTAAATGTATTTTTTTTCGTTAGATTCAGTATAATTTTTGCGAAATTATTGCATACACAAATTTTCGCTTGCCTTATTCGTCAAGAAGAGCGTTGCTATTTAAGCCAAAATCGCAAGTTTTACCTATTCGGCACGACATATATATGGTCATCAACCAGTGGTGAAGAAGACATGACTGCAGTGAGTGAGAAAGAATGTGAACTACAGAAGACATGAAACATAAGAAGGAGACGTATAAGGCTGGGCCATGATGGCGAGAGGGGTCCCTCAAGGACCAGTACTGGCAACCACTCCACGACACGACTGCAGGACACGAGGTGTCCTGCATTGCCGAGGAAAAAAATATTACGGTCTCACCTGATCAGTTGATTTCCTGGAAGTGTTCTCCTTGTGAGGCTGTGCTCTGATCACAGCACCTCCTTGTGAGGCTGTGCTCTGATCACACCACCTCCTTGTGAGGCTGTGCTCTGATCACAGCACCTCCTTGTGAGGCTGTGTTCTCTATCACAGCACCTCCTTGTGAGGCTGTGCTCTGATCACAACACCTCCTTGTGAGGCTGTGCTCTGATCAAAGCACCTCCTTGTGAGGCTGTGCTCTGATCACAGCACCTCCTTGTGAGGCTGTGCTCTGATCACAGCACCTCCTTGTGAGGCTGTGCTCTGATCACAGCACCTCCTTGTGAGGCTGTGCTCTGATCACAACACCTCCTTGTGAGGCTGTGCTCTGATCACAGCACCTCTTGTGAGGCTGTGCTCTGATCACAGCACCTCCCTTAGAGGCTGTGCTCTGATCACAGCACCTCCCGTGAGGCTGTGCTCTGATCACAGCACCTCCTTGTGAGGCTGTGCTCTGATCACAGCACCTCCTTGTGAGGCTCTGCTCTGATCACAGCACCTCCTTGTGAGGCTGTGCTCTGATCACAGCACCTCCTTGTGAGGCTGTGCTCTGATCACAGCACCTCCTTAGAGGCTGTGCTCTGATCACAACACCTCCTTGTGAGGCTGTGCTCTGATCACAGCACCTCCTGGAGGCTGTGCTCTGATCACAGCACCTCCTTGTGAGGCTGTGCTCTGATCACAGCACCTCCTTGTGAGGCTGTGCTCTGATCACAGCACCTCCTTGTGAGGCTGTGCTCTGATCACAGCACCTCCTTGTGAGGCTGTGCTCTGATCACAGCACCTCCTTGTGAGGCTGTGCTCTGATCACAGCACCTCCTTGTGAGGCTCTGCTCTGATCACAGCACCTCTTGTGAGGCTCTGCTCTGATCACAGCACCTCCTGTGAGGCTGTGCTCTGATCACAGCACCTCCTTGTGAGGCTGTGCTCTGATCACAGCACCTCCTTGTGAGGCTGTGCTCTGATCACAGCACCTCCTTGTGAGGCTGTGCTCTGATCACAACACCTCCTTGTGAGGCTGTGCTCTGATCACAGCACCTCCTTGTGAGGCTGTGCTCTGATCACAGCACCTCCTGGAGGCTGTGCTCTGATCACAGCACCTCCTTGTGAGGCTGTGCTCTGATCACAGCACCTCTTGGAGGCTGTGCCTGATCACAGCACCTCCTTGTGAGGCTGTGCTCTGATCACAGCACCTCCTTGTGAGGCTGTGCTCTGATCACAGCACTCCTTGTGAGGCTGTGCTCTGATCACAGCACTCTCTAGGAGGCTGTGCTCTGATCACAGCACCTCCTTGTGAGGCTGTGCTCTGATCACAGCACCTCCTTGTGAGGCTGTGCTCTGATCACAGCACCTCCTTGTGAGGCTGTGCTCTGATCACAGCACCTCCTTGTGAGGCTGTGCTCTGATCACAACACCTCCTTGTGAGGCTGTGCTCTGATCACAACACCTCCTTGTGAGGCTGTGCTCTGATCAGAGCACCTCCTTGTGAGGCTGTGCTCTGATCACAACACCTCCTTGTGAGGCTGTGCTCTGATCACAGCACCTCCTTGTGAGGCTGTGCTCTGATCACAGGCTTAGCAGAAGCATTGGAAGACAACTCTAGATAAACAACAGGAATTCTGAATAATAATAAGAAGAATACGAAGAAGAAGAAGAAAAGGAGGAGGAGGAGGAGCAGGAGGAGGAGAAGAAGGAGGAGAAGGGGGAGGAGTATAGAGTCCGAGATACATATATTCAGATATTGGAAAGTGAAACGAAGACCTTCATAACATGGAGCCTACACCTGGTCAGTACTTAGTGCCTCCACATCATGGAGCCTACACCTGGTCAACACATACAGTGCCTCCACATCATGGAGCCTACACCTGGTCAACACATACAGTACCTCCACATCATGGAGCCTACACCTGGTCAACACATACAGTGCCTCCACATCATGGAGCTCACACCTGGTCAATATACAGTGCCTCCAATCATGGAGCCTGCACCTGGTCAACATATACAGTGACTCCACATCATGGAGCCTACACCTGTCAACATACAGTGCCTCCACATCATGGAGCCTACACCTGGTCAACACATACAGTGCCTCCACATCATGGAGCCTACACCTGGTCAACACATACAGTGCCTCCACATCATGGAGCCTACACCTGGTCAGTACTTAGTGCCTCCACATCATGGAGCCTACACCTGGTCAACACATGCAGTGCCTCCACATCATGGAGCCTACACCTGGTCAGTACTTAGTGCCTCCACATCATGGAGCCTACACCTGGTCAACACATACAGTGCCTCCACATCATGGAGCCTACACATGGTCAACACATACAGTGACTCCACATCATGGAGCCTACACCTGGTCAACACATACAGTGCCTCCACATCATGGAGCCTACACCTCGTCAACAC
Organism: Cherax destructor; assembly: GCA_009830355.1. Classification (NCBI taxonomy): domain Eukaryota; kingdom Metazoa; phylum Arthropoda; class Malacostraca; order Decapoda; family Parastacidae; genus Cherax; species Cherax destructor. The sequence goes on along the minus strand of WNWK01014251.1, from coordinate 22,708 downwards.
ATACAGTGCCTTCCCATCATGGAGCCTACACCTGGTCAACACATACAGTGCCTCCCCATCATGGAGCCTACACCTGGTCAACACATACAGTGCCTCCACATCATGGAGCCTACACCTGGTCAACACATACAGTGCCTCCACATCATGGAGCCTACACCTGGTCAACACATACAGTGCCTCCACATCATGGAGCCTACACCTGGTCAACACATGCAGTGCCTCCACATCATGGCGCCTACACCTGGTCAACACATACAGTGCCTCCACAACATGGAGCCTACACCTGGTCAACACATACAGTGCCTCCACATCATGAAGCCTACACCTGGTCAACACATGCAGTGCCTCCACATCATGGAGCCTACACCTGGTCAACACATGCAGTGCCTCCACATCATGGAGCCTACACCTGGTCAACACATACAGTGCCTCCACAACATGGAGCCTACAACTGGTCAACACATACAGTGCCTCCACATCATGGACCCTACACCTGGTCAACACATACAGTGCCTCCACATCATGGAGCCTACACCTGGTCAGTACTTAGTGCCTCCACATCATGGAGCCTACACCTGGTCAACACATACAGTACCTCCACATCATGGAGCCTACACCTGGTCAACACATACAGTGCCTCCACATCATGGAGCCTACACCTGGTCAACACATACAGTGCCTCCATAACATGGAGCCTACATCTGGTCAACACATACAGTGCCTCCACAACATGGAGCCTACACCTGGTCAACACATACAGTGTCTCCACAACATGGAGCCTACATCTGGTCAACACATACAGTGCCTCTACAACATGGAGCCTACACCTGGTCAACACATACAGTGCCTCCACAACATGGAGCCTACACCTGGTCAGTACTTAGTGCCTCCACAACATGGAGCCTACACCTGGTCAACACATAGAGCGCCTCCACCGGGTCGGAACCAGAGCAGTTCCGGGTATGCGAGTGATACTTTATGAGAATAGGGTAAAGGAAGGGAAATTGGAGGAGACATGATCAGGACATGCAAGATACTCATTGGCATTGACAGGGAGGCTAGGGAGGAAACTGATGTAAGAGAAAGAAAGAAAAAAGAATTTGAGGGTTACAAGAAAGTGGAATAAATTAAGGGAAGATGTGTGCGAAGTAAATTTTATATATTCAATTTAAGGAGTAATTATTTTAGGACCATTCACCCCGAGGTGCGTACCAGAGGTCAGTACTGTAAAGAAGCAGGCTGACAGGCAGGCAGATGGTAGGCAGGCTGGCAGGCAGGCAGGCAGGCAAGCAGGCAAGCAGGCAGGCTGGCAAGTAGGCTTGAAGGAAGGCAGGCTGGCAGGCAGGGAAGCAGAGAGGCTAGTGAGAGAGCAAACACGGTGTGTAATAATTATGTGTTCCATAATCTTCTTAACAGCCAGACCTCTGAGCGTTAAGGTTGTGGCTCTCGTGGGCAAGGCAGTGCCAAGAAGCTAGACCAGTGAGTATGGAAAGGGAGACGGGGAAATTAGCGGGAAAAGGGAAGGGGAATTAGTGGGAAAGGAAGAGAAAGAAGAGAAGACCATACTCACATCAGAACAGGACTCAAATCTTAATAAATTAAATAGGTGATATCACAATATGCAGAACAACCACTGTGAAAAAATTGCGAACTTCCAAGCGCTTTCGTGACTTCTCACATTATCAAGGAACTGGAAAAAAATGAAAGAACAGCAGAAGGCATATAAGGGCGAGCTTACACCGTCCCTTGATGATGATGTGGGTGAGGTGGGAAAGGACTTATTAAGCACAGCTAATATTCTTCCCAAGTTTTAAGATTGTAACGTGTCCAACATATCTTAAATTCTTCCAAAATTTCACTAATCATCAATTAATTTAATTTTGTATAATCCTTAACCAATATTCATATTAAAATAAAAACTATTTTATTATGAAGCTTTATTCTATTATATTTCTCTCAACCATAGACCAGCTTGATACAACTTTCTCGGCCTTTTGAAAATAAACGGCATGGTTAAAAACTTGTTGAATTCTAATGCTATATATATATATATATATATATATATATATATATATATATATATATATATATATATATATATATATATATATATATATATATATATATATATATATATATATATATTGAAGGGAAACTGGGAAAGAGGGGAAGGAAACACATTTCGTGGGTTGAAAAATGTTTGGGTTCAATCGTCTATACTGTTATTGTTAAATCGTCTATAGCGAAGCCTCATTCAGATCTGGCAGAGAGCAGCAGCTTCAGGACTCACTTCTGCTCTCTCTCAAACAAAGAAAAATGCTCAATAAAGTAATGGAAAAAATAATAAAACTCTATTGTCTATTGTTTCATCGTCACTGAGAGAGGCATATGCTGTTATCGATCTGTTGGTATTATTATTGTTGTTATTATTATTGAATATTATTTTTTATTATTATTATCATTATTATTTTAATTATTATTGTTATCATTATCATTATTGAATATTATTTTTTATTATTATTATTATCATTATTATTTTAATTATTATTATTATTATCATTATCAGTATTATTATTAGTATTACTATTATTGTCATTATTATTATTATTATTATTATTATTATTATTATTATTATTATTATTATTATTATCATATTATTATTATTATCATTATTATCATTATCATTATTATCATTATTATCATTATTATCATTATTATCATTATTATCATTATTATCATTATTATCATTATTATCATTATTTCATTATTATCATTATTATCATTATTATCATTATTATCATTATTATCATTATTATCATTATTATCATTATTATCATTATTATCATTATTATCATTATTATCATTATTATCATTATTATCATATTATCATTATTATCATTATTATCATTATTATCATTATTATCATTATTATCATTATTATCATTATTATCATTATTATCATTATTATCATTATTATCATTATTATCATTATTATCATTATTATCATTATTATCATTATTATCATTATTATCATTATTATCATTATTATATTTATTATATTTATTATCAATATTATTATATTTTTTCTGGTTAACAGTAACACCATCTTCGGCACAGTGAGCAGTACTTTAACATGCACAATATTATTTTATCTTTCTTTTTTTTCCTCAATTATTGTTCTTTTGTCGTACTGACTTGTGCTTATTAAGCTTTTGTGATTCATTTTATGCATTTTTTAATTACGAGAGTAAACTTCATTTATTTTGTGTATGACAACAGCTGTTGTGTGCGTAGCCATGTGCGTATGTGACGCACATGACGTGTGTGAAGGTATGATTCGGGAATCAGATAAACTTCTGTATAGCACGCTAGTTTAGTGTTTGTATAGCCTGCTAGTGTAGTGTTTATATAGCACACTAGTGTAGTGTTTATATAGCACACTAGTGTAGTGTTTGTATAGCACGTTAGTGTAATGTTTTTACAGCACGCTAGTGTGGTGCTTGTATAGCCCGCTAGTGTAGTGTTTGTATAGCACACTAGTGTAGTTTTTGTATAGCATACTAGTGTAGTGTTTGTATATCACACTAGTGTAGTGTTTTGTATAGAACGCTAGTGTAGTGTTTATATAGCATTGTGGTGTAGTGTTTGTATAGCACAATAGTGAAGTGTTTTTATAACACGATAATGTGATGTTTGTATAGCATGCTAATGTAGTGTTTGTCTAGCACGCTCATGTGGTGTTTGTGTATGACTCCAGTTTACATAGCACTGTACTGTAGCATTTACATAGCACTGTAGTGTAGCATTTACACAGCACTGTAGTGTTTACACAGCACGTAGCGAGGGAACCGTCGCTCTCGTTTACACAGCAAATGTTTACTTTTATTAAGTTGGTCTTTAAATAAAATAGAAGAATTATCTGTGTGTCAGTGAATGTTATCCGTCATGTCAAGCAGAGGAAAGCAAACATTCAGAGGCCTGGGTTGACATGAGGGAGAGTTGACATGCGTGGGTTAATCAGTTACATTTATTATTGATAATACAGAACGTGCGTTCACTTGATTAATGTCAACATTACTGCGGACTGTTTTGACTGTCATTTTTTTTAATTGAGTCCCAGCATCCTTACCCTGTCACTGAGCAACTTCTCTAGCACAGACACTATCCAATATCTAGAAAGTCTAACAGATCCTCGGCTAGTTCGAATGGATTAACTCCTGCAAGAGGAATAGATCTTTGGTTAGTATGGGCGGACTCTCCAAAGCCCTCAAAGCCATGAGATTTGACACGGAAAAACTATCATGATACATGATACCCACAGCACTGGTACACCACGGAATCGTGCAGAAGGATTATGTAAGAACCCGCTAGTTTAATACACTCCTGGATAACAGGACATGTTATCCAAAAATCCACTTCTTTAAAAGACTCCTGGCTAACAATGACCCCTTAATAAAAAACTCACAAGACCATGAGGCTCCTGGATGGTATGAAAAAAAAGGCAAAACTTTTTAAAACTCGGCTGTACCAAGAGGCTCCTGGCTAGCATGGGTGGACTATCCTGAGTCTCCAGAAGACCAGTACATTAATAGATCCCTGGGTAGCCTACGAAAGGACTTATTTGACAGACGACTTAGCCTCACCACCTATTCCTCCTCCTGGCCGCCTTGCAGGGCGTGTTGATGTTTACAGTCGATCGTCTTTTGTTTCGCAACAATGGCAGACCCCGATGCGAGATACCTCCCTCCATACCTCTTCTCCCCTCCCCCCATGTCTGCCTCCACCTCCTCCTCCTCCGCTATACTTCGCTGATACATTATGCTGCCCTGCACAAAGCGAGCCAGTAACCCTTCCCCCGAAATGCTTGCCAATTTATTTCACCGTTTCAGCCATTGTGGGCCGAACACAGAGCGAAATGATACGGGATACCTTTCTTGGGGGCAGGTAACTCTTGTCTTGGAATATCCGGTAATATCTCTTCTCCCTTGGTGGGTCTGGCCGGTAGATTCCGTGAAGGCGTTCTTCATCGTATTCCGAGGCCCTCTGCCGGATCTTCTAAAAGTTTTGTACTTGCTGTCGTGAATAATTTGATAGTTTGTGTTCCTCTCGAAAAGATTCTTGGTGGTTTCCACCCCAGTGCTTGTGGTAGTTTGTTGTGTCATGAAAGCTCTTCCATTTTCTTCTTGAGTACATTACGTTTCTGCTTGAGTACATTACGTTTCTGCTTGTTTTTCCTGCTTAGGAACACCTGGTTTGTTTCGTAATTAAAACTCGCCTCTCATCAGGTGTTAGCGCTTGTACTTAGACTGTCATTCTAAATAGTTTTTTTCTCATATCTCCCATTTTTTTTTTTTTTGGGGGGGGAGCTTTTACGAACGTATCTTCAGTTGTGTTATATATATTATGCTCAAGGATGCTGCTGGTGTATTGGTTCAGTCTATATGTAGTTATCTGCTTAGTATGAGAAGTTATGTCTAGTTCTTACCCCCCCCCTACCCTCTGATGGTGGGTCAGGATAACCTGGTCTGTGATGGTGGGTCAGTTTAACCTGGTCTGTGATGGTGGGTCAGTTTAACCTGGTCTGTGATGGTGGGTCAGGTTAACCTGGTCTCTGATGGTGGGTCAGGTTAACCTGGTCTCTGATGGTGGGTCAGGTTAACCTGGTCTCTGATGGTGGGTCAGATTAACCTGGTCTCTGATGGTGGGTCAGTTTAACCTGGTCTGTGATGGTGGGTCAGGTTAACCTGGTCTCTGATGGTGGGTCAGGATAACCTGGTCTGTGATGGTGGGTCAGTTTAACCTGGTCTGTGATGGTGGGTCAGTTTAACCTGGTCTGTGATGGTGGGTCAGTTTAACCTGGTCTGTGATGGTGGGTCAGGTTAACCTGGTCTCAGATGGTGGGTCAGGTTAACCTGGTCTCTGATGGTGGGTCAGATTAACCTGGTCTCTGACGGTGGGTCAGATTAACCTGGTCTCTGATGGTGGGTCAGTTTAACCTGGTCTGTGATGGTGGGTCAGGTTAACCTGGTCTCTGATGGTGGGTCAGGTTAACCTGGTCTCTGATGGTGGGTCAGATTAACCTGGTCTCTGATGGTGGGTCAGATTAACCTGGTCTCTGATGGTGGGTCAGTTTAACCTGGTCTCTGATGGTGGGTCAGGTTAACCTGGTCTCTGATGGTGGGTCAGGTTAACCTGGTCTCTATTGGTGGGTCAGATTAACCTGGTCTCTGATGGTGGGTCAGGATAACCTGGTCTCTGATGGTGGGTCAGATTAACCTAGTCTCTGATGGTGGGTCAGGGTAACCTGGTCTCTGATGGTGGGTCGGGTTAACCTGGTCTCTGATGGTGGGTCAGATTAACCTAGTCTTTGATGGTGGGTCGGGTTAACCTGGTCTCTGATGGTGGGTCAGGTTAACCTGGTCTCTGATGGTGGGTCAGGTTAACCTGGTCCCTGATGGTGGGTCGGGTTAACCTGGTCTCTGATAGTGGGTCAGGTTAACCTGGTCTCTGATGGTGGGTCGGGTTAACCTGGTCTCTGATAGTGGGTCAGTTTAACCTTCCAGTGATGTTCACTTACCCCTGCTCTGACCTGACAGTTGAACCTGCTCTGACGTGACCTTAAACCTCTCGATGATGGCAGATCACCTTCCAAGTCTATTAATTCTCTGATGGTGACCTGTTCCTGATGTGGTGTTAACCTGTCTCGATAGGTGGGTCGATTAACTATCTTTTGGGTCTGGCTCGCTTTACTCGGCTCTAGGTGGCAGGTTAACTGGCTGATGGTGGAGTCATTAACCTGGTCCTGATGAGTGGTCGGGTTAACCTGGTCTCTGATAGTGGGTCAGGTTAACCTGGTCTCTGATGGTGGGTCGGGTTAACCTGGTCTCTGATAGTGGGTCAGGTTAACCTCACAGTGACCCCCTTCCCTGACCTCTAACCTGACAGTGACCTCTGCCTGACCCGTGACCTTACCTCACATGATCGAATCACCTTCCAAGCTCTATTTTTCCCGTGGTGACCTTTGACCTGTCGTGTGTGACCTCGCTTCGCCTCCCAGGCTGAGGCTTCAATATTTTCCTGGGCTCTGAGCTCGCCTTTCTCAGCTCAGTGAGCATTTCAGGCTGAGGTGAGATCAAACGCGCCTGGGAGATGAGCTTTTAAATGAGCTCTCTCGTGTGACGCTTGCTTCTTGATCCACTTTGCGTCACTGCTGAAGAGGATAACGCACACCTGACGCAATGGAAAGAGTGGGAGTACATGGGAGTATATGAAAGTATGTGGGAGTACATGGGAGTATATGAAAGTATGTGGGAGTACATGGGAGTATATGAAAGTATGTGGGAGTACATGGGAGTATATGAAAGTATGTGGGAGTACATGGGAGTATATGAAAGTATGTGGGAGTACATGGGAGCCCCTGAGAGTACAAGAAAGGAATATTTATGAGAGTAAAGAAGAGTAGGGTGGACAATAGTACATAGGTAGTACACAGAAGTACAGCATAGCATATCCTGGTACATTCCTTCCCTCCCTCCACCCTTCCCTCCCTCCACCCTTCCCTCCCTCCACCCTTCCCTCCCTCCACCTCTCCTTCCCTCCACCTCTCCTTCCCTCCACCTCTCCTTCACAGGCTCCATAATAGACTAAACAGGAAGTAGTGAACTAAAATCATGACCTGGAGGTTTGCCAGAAACATAAACCTGCGAGGGTGGGAGGCGAGCAGAGGCGAGCAGAGGCGAGCAGAGGCTAGAAGAAGCGAACAGAGGCTAGCAGAGGCGAGCAGAGGCGAGCAGAGGCTAGAAGAAGCGAACAGAGGCTAGCAGAGGCGAGCAGAGGCGAGCAGGCAGGCAGAGGCAGAGGCGAGCAGAGGCGAGCAGAGGCGAGCAGAGGCGAGCAGAGGCGAGCAGAGCAGCAGAGGCGAGCAGAGGCTAGCAGAGGCTAGCAGAGGCTAGCAGAGGCTAGCAGAGGCAAGCAAATGCTAGTAGAGGCTAGCAGAGGCTAGCAGAGGCAAGCAGAGGCGAGCAGAGGCTAGAAGAAGCGAACAGAGGCTAGCAGAGGCTAGCAGAGGCTAGCAGAGGCTAGCAGAGAGCTAGGCAGAGGCTAGCAGAGGCTAGCGAGAAGAGAGGCTAGCAGAGGCAGAACAGAGACTAACAGAGGCTAGCAGAGGCTAGCAGAGGCGAGCAGAGGCTAGCAGAAGCGAGCAGAGGCTAGCAGAGGCTAGCAGAAGCGAGAAGAGGCTAGCAGAAGCGAGCAGAGGCTAGCAGAGGCTAGCAGAAGCGAACAGAGGCTAGCAGAGGCTAGCTGAGGCGAGCAGAGGCTAGCAGAGGCAAGCAAATGCTAGTAGAGGCTAGCAGAGGCTAGCAGAGGCAAGCAGAGGCGAGCAGAGGCTAGAAGAAGCGAACAGAGGCTAGCAGAGGCTAGCAGAGGCGAGCAGAGGCTAGCAGAGGCAAGAAGAGGCGAGCAGAGGCTAGCAGAAGCAAACAGAGGCTAGCAGAGGCTAGCATAGGCGAGCAGAGGCTAGAAGAGGCTAGCAGAGGCTAGCAGAGGCTAGGAGAGGCTAGCAGAGGATAGCAGAGGCGAGAAGAGGATAGCAGAGGCGAGTAGAGGCTAGCAGAGGCTAGCAGAGGCGAGCAGAGGCTAGCAGAGGCTAGCAGAGGCTAGCAGAGGCTAGCAGAGGCTAGCAGAGGCGAACAGAGGCTAACAGAGGCTAGCAGAGGCTAGCAGAGGCGAGCAGAGACTAGCAGAAGCGAGCAGAGGCTAGCAGAGGCTAGCAGAAGCGAACAGAGGCTAGCAGAGGCTAGCTGAGGCGAGCAGAGGCTAGCAGAGGCAAGCAAATGCTAGTAGAGGCTAGCAGAGGCAAGCATAGGCGAGCAGAGGCTAGAAGAAGCGAACAGAGGCTAGCAGAGGCTAGCAGAGGCTAGCAGAGGCGAGCAGAGGCTAGCATAGGCGAGCAGAGGCTAGAAGAGGCTAGCAGAGGCTAGGAGAGGCTAGCAGAGGATAGCAGAGGCGAGAAGAGGATAGCAGAGGCGAGCAGAGGCTAGCAGAGGCTAGCAGAGGCGAGCAGAGGCTAGCAGAGGCTAGCATAGGCGAGCAGAGGCTAGAAGAGGCTAGCAGAGGCTAGGAGAGGCTAGGAGAGGCTAGCAGAGGATAGAAGAGGCGAGAAGAGGATAGCAGAAGCGAGCAGAGGCTAGCAGAGGCTAGCAGAGGCGAGCAGAGGCTAGCAGAGGCTAGCAGAGGCTAGCAGAGGCTAGCAGAGGCTAGCAGAGGCTAGCAGAGGCGAACAGAGACTAACAGAGGCTAGCAGAGGCTAGCAGAGGCGAGCAGAGGCTAGCAGAAGCGAGCAGAGGCTAGCAGAGGCTAGCAGAAGCGAACAGAGGCTAGCAGAGGCAAGCAGAGGCGAGCAGAGGCTAGAAGAAGCGAACAGAGGCTAGCAGAGGCTAGCAGAGGCTAGCAGAGGCTAGCATAGGCGAGCAGAGGCTAGAAGAGGCTAGGAGAGGCTAGGAGAGGCTAGGAGAGGCTAGCAGAGGATAGCAGAGGCGAGAAGAGGATAGCAGAGGCGAGCAGAGGATAGCAGAGGCTAGCAAAGGCTAGCAGAGGCGAGCAGAGGCTAGCAGAGGCGAGCAGAGGCTAGCAGAAGCGAACTGAGGCTAGCAGAGGCTAGCAGAGGCTAGCAGAGGCGAGTAGAGGCTAGCAGAGTCGAGCAGAGGATAGCAGAGGCGAGCAGAGGCGAGCAGAGGCGAGCAGAGGCGAGCAGAGGCGAGCAGAGGCGAGCAGAGGCGAGCAGAGGCTAGCAGAGGCGAGCAGAGGCGAGCAGAAGCGAACAGAGGCTAGCAGAGGCGAGCAGAGGCTAGCAGAGGCGAGCAGAGGCTAGCAAAAGCGAACAGAGGCTAGCAGAGGCTAGCAGAGGCTAGCAGAGGCGAGCAGAGAGAACTGGATTCAAGTAGTATCTATTAGATAGAGATGAGTAAACACATTCAGGAGAGTTGAAACTAGAGAGAGAGAGAGTGAGAGAGAGAGAGAGAGAATTTTTCTTCCAGTTTTAATATAACCTCTGTAAATATGCCGCTGTAAATTGTAAATCAATTAATTTCATTAAAATGCCTTTGGATGGTATTTAAAGCTATCTATCTATCTATATCTATGTATATATATATATATATTTTATATATATATATATATATATATATATATATATATATATATATATATATATATATATATATATATATATATATATATATATATATATATATATATATATAATATATATATATATAAGATTGTTAGTAAGAGTTTTCAAGAAAATTGTCTTGTGATTTAGAATTAAAGGCGTTATTGAGTTCTATATTGTGTTCCTTAAAGGTTTTATTGTGTTCTTTTATTGGTTTATTGTGCTCCTTAATTCCTTTTTTGCAGGACGCCTGTCAACGATCTAGTCTCACTGTCCACTATAAACACGTCCTAATCCTCTTGTCAGATCCTCTATAAGTGATCCACTCTTTCTGCCCACTATAAACACGTCCTGATCCTCTTATCAGATCCTCTATAAGTGATATACTCTCACTGTCCACTATAAACACGTCTTGATCCTCTTATCAGATCCTTTATAAGTGATTTTCCGTTAATAAAGTGAACCTCAAATCCTCTTAATTCTCGTCTGCTGAAACCTCTATACACCTGGAGTCTACCTGGAGGGCATTCCGGGGATCGACGTCCCCGCGGCCCGGTCTATGACCAGGCCTCCCGGTGGATCAGGGCCTGATCAACGAGGCTGTTACTGCTGGCTGCACGTAGTCCAACGTACGAACCACAGCCCGGCTGATCTGGCACTGACTTTAGGTATCTGTCCAGCTCCCTCTTGAAGGCAACCAGAGGTCTACTGGTAATGCCCCTTATGGCTGGTGGGAGGCTGTTGAACAGTCTTGGGCCCCGGACACTTATTGTGTTTTCTCTTAGTGTACCAGTGGCGCCCCTACTTTTCACTGGGGGTACGTTGCACCGTCTGCCAAGTCTTTTGCTTTCATATGGAGTGATTTCTGTGTGCATATTAGGGACCAGTCCCTCCAGAATCTTCCAGGTGTAGATTATGATATATCTCTCTCGCCTGCGCTCCAGTGAATATAAGTCTAGTGCTTCCAGTCGTTCCCAGTAGTTAAGGTGTTTGATGGAACTTATACGTGCAGTAAAGGTTCTCTGTACATTCTCTAGATCTGCAATTTCACTTGCCTTGAATGGGGATGTTAATGTACAGCAGTATTCTAGCCTAGGTGAGGTCTTCGGACATTACCACACCCAGGTCCTTCACATTACTTTTCCGCTCTATTGTGTGACTGGAGTTTGTAATATACTCTGTTTACCACTACTCTCTGTGTTCGATTGGTTAGGAAGTTGAAGATCCATCTGCCTACTTTGCCAGTTATCCCTTTAGCACGCATTTTGTGTGCTATTACACCATGGTCGCATTTGTCAAAGGCTTTTGCAAAATCTGTGTATACTACATCTGCATTCTGCTTGTTTTCCAGAGCATCTAAGACCATATCATAGTGGTCTAGCAGTTGTGAGAGGCAGGAGCGACCTGCTCTGAAACCATGTTGCCCTGGGTTGTGCAATTTTTGGGAGTCCAGGTGGTTTGCTCTCCTGCTTCTTAGATCTCTTTCAAAGATTTCTATGATATGGGACGTTAAAGTTATTGGTCTATAGTTCTTAGCTACTGCTTTGCTGCCACCTTTATGGAGTGGGGCTATATCCGTTGTTTTTAGTGCCTGTGTCTAAGCTCCTTCTCCATAGTATACTTAGGGCCCGTGAGAGTGGTTTCTTGCAGTTCTTAATGAACACAGAGTTCCATGAGTCTGGGCCTGGGGCTGAGTGCATGGGCATGTCGTCGATGGCTTTCTCAAAGTCTAGAGGAGTTAGAGTTATGTCAGAAATTTGGCATACATTGGCAGGGTTTTGAGGCTCATTCATGAAAAAATTGTTTGGATTGTTTATATTTAGACGGATTAGTGGCTCGCTGAACACAGAGTCATATTGAAATTTCAGTATCTCACTCATTTCTTTGTTGTCATATGTGTAAGATCCGTCTTGTCTGAGCAAGGACCCTATACTAGAAGTGGTTTTTGCCTTGTTTTTGGCATATGAAAAGAAATATTTCGAATTTCTTTCAATTTCACTAATCGCTTTTAGCTCCTCTTGACTCTCCTGGATCCTGTATGAGTCCTTTAACTTTAGCTCAGTATTTTCCACTTCCCTGGTTAGCGCTTCCTTCCGTGAATCAGATAGTCCGGCATTCTTGAGGAGCTCAGTGATTCTTCGTCTTCTCCTGTATAGGGAGCGTCTCTCTCTCTCTCCTGTTTACTTAAGAACATAAGAACATAAGAAAGGAGGAACACTGCAGCAGGCCTGTTGGCCCATACTAGGCAGGTCCTTCACATTCCATCCCACTAACAAGATATTTGTTCAACCCAATTTTCAATTCTACCCAAGAAACAAGCCTTGACAATTCCATTCACTCATGTGCGAGTCCCACTCAAATCCAACCCCTCTCACTCATGAATTTATCTAACCTAAATTTGAAACTACCCAAATTAACTCAAGTGCGAGTCCCACTCAAATCCAACCCCTCTCACTCATGTATTTATCCAACCCAAATTTGAAACTACCCAAGGTCCCAGCTTCAACAACCCCACTAGGCAGACTGTTCCACTCATA
>WNWK01014251.1:0-5000 GCA_009830355.1 Cherax destructor | reverse complement strand
GGATGGATATGAGGTACACAATAAACTAGCCACTACTATCCACAGGATGGATATGAGGTACACAATAAACTAGTCACTACCATCCACAGGATGGATATGAGGTGCACAATAAACTAGCCACTACTATCCACAGGATGGATTTGAGGTGGACAATAAACTAGCCACTACTATCCACAGGATGGATATGAGGTGCACAATAAACTAGCCACTACTATCAACAGGATGGATATGAGGTGCACAATAAACTAGCCACTACCATCCACAGGATGGATATGAGGTGCACAATATTCTAAAAATTCAAAATCTAAGGTAAAGAACACTAAAAATGGGAGATAACACCAACAAAGGGAGAGAACACCAACAAAGGGAGATAACATCAACAAAGGGAGATAACATCAACAAAGGGAGATAACATCAACAAAGGGAGATAACACCAACAAAGGGAGATAACACCAACAAAGGGAGAGAACACCAACAAAGGGAGATAACATCAACAAAGGGAGATAACATCAACAAAGGGAGATAACATCAACAAAGGGAGATAACACCAACAAAGGGAGATAACACCAACAAAAGGAGAGAACATCAACAAAGGGAGATAACTTCAACAAAGGGAGATAACACCAACAAGGGGAGATAACATCAACAAAGATAGATAACACCAACAAAGGGAGATAACACCAACAAAGATAGATAACACCAACAAAAGGAGAGAACACCAACAAAGGGAGATAACACCAACAAAGGGAGATAACAACAACAAAGGGAGAGAACACCAACAAAGGGAGAGGGAGGGAGCAATAAATAAAGCCTGGACAATAAACTTCATTATTCTCACACTTCACTGACTCTGATTCTGGAAAATCATCCCTGCTCTTCCTTCTCTTCCTACTCTTCTCCCTCCTCTTCCTCTTTGTCCTCCTCCTCTTCATCCTCCTTCTCCTCCTTTTCGTCTTTTTTTTTAGAGAATGCCTCACCTCCTCATTTCCTATCTTCCTTTATCTTATCTTTTCTGGTGTTCTTCATTCTCCATCTTTCCTTCTTCCTTCCTTCCTTCCTTCCATCCTTCGTTTATTCCTTCCTTATTTACTTCCAACTTTTAATTTTTCCTTCCTTCCTTCCATTCATCCTTATTTCCTATCTTCACTCTATCCTTTCAGCCATTCTTCCTTCCATCCTTTCATTCTTCCTTCCTTTCTTCCTTTCATTCTTCCATCCTTCCTTCCTTCCTTCCTTCCTTCCTTCCTTCCTTCCTTCCATCCTTCGTTCATTCCTTCCTTATTTACTTCCAACTTTTATTCCTTCCTTCCTTCCTTCCTTCCTTCCTTCCTCTTCCTCAATAACATGAATCTCTACCACATTAATTCTGGACTCAGCAATAACTCTCTCTCTCCCCGGCTAAAACAACAGAGCATCGCTTTTTCCCTCCGCTCTCGCGCTGTATAAATCGAAGTCTGGTGCAGCCGGCTCCTGGGGGTATCCGGCTCCTGAGACATCCGGCTCCTAGGGGGCATCCGGCTCCTGAGACATCCGGCTCCTTGGGGGGCATCCGGCTCCTGGGACATACGGCTCCTAGGGCATCCGGCTCCTGGAGGGCATCCGGATCCTGGGGCATCCGGCTCCTGGGGCATCCGTCTCCTGGGGCCTCAGCACACTCGCAAGAGACTGCAGTTGACGCCTCCGTAAATATTGCACGTTTTGGATGAGACAGGAGAGCGTGGCAATAAGAGGATCCTGGAATCCTTAGGAAGATCGAAGAGTCTAATGGAGGATCAAGAAGTATTATGGAAGATCGGAGTGAATAATGGAGGATCAAAGAGCCTAATGGAGGATCGAAGAATCTAATGAAAATCAACAGCTGAGTAGGAGGGGGGGGGAGGATCATGAAAGCTGTAGGAGGATCATGAACCCCTTTTTGGTCACCCTCATGTATATGAAAACACACACACACACACACACACACACACACACACACACACACACATACACACACACACACACACACACACACACACACACACACACACACACATACAACACACACACACACACACACACACTCACACACAGGAAAATGGAAGGGAAGGCAGCAGAACTTGATTGAGTGCTTGCATGCCGGAAAATGAAAGATAAATTTATACATGAGAGAAGTAGTTTATATATATATATATATATATATATATATATATATATATATATATATATATATATATATATATATATATATATATATATATATATATATATATATATATATATATATATATATATATATATATATATATATATATATATATATATATATATATATATATATAGTCAGTGAGAGAGGGTAGGTCACTTTCTGACCAGCAACATTTGGGTCACCAGGTCACACTGTGGAATTCTCACCTCCAAGTTGCAGAAGCGAAGTGAGTTGCAACAGCTGCAACTTTGCCAGAGCGAAACATCGCACTGTCTACAACAGTGAAAAAAACACACACACACACAGGTCGCAGGATAAGAGCTCTTACTGGGACAACGTTTCGCTCTGTGTAGAGCTTAATCAAGTCACAACACAATAAAGCTCTACACAGACTGCAAGAACCTCGTTCTTTCTCAATATTTTCACCATTTTCCTTTTTCAAACATTTTGAGGAATTTACATTTTCTCACTAAAATTATATGAGATTTTCCTCCCAGAATAACAGTAAGAGCTGTAACCTTTCTTTTCAGTAATTCAAGCTTGTGCAAGCTTGTGCAAGCTTCTGCAAGCTTGTGCAAGCTTGTGCAAGCTTCTGCAAGCTTGTGCAAGCTTCTGCAAGCTTCTGCAAGCTTCTGCAAGCTTCTGCAAGCTTCTGCAAGCTTGAGAGCAGGCGTGGCGAAACTTATGTCAATAAGCTGGCACCAGCTGATACCAAATGGCAGAAGATGGCGGCAGATGGCAGCAAATGACACCGGATGGCACCAGATGGCATCAGATGGCACCAGATGGCATCGGATGGCAGCGGATGGCATCAGATGGCACCAGATGGCACCGGACGGCACCAGATGGCACACGAAGACCTCTAAAGCGACATCTGAAACGACCCGGACCTCCATAACGACCACCATCACAAAAAGTGGTGGTCGTCAGTCTTCTACCTGAGAGAACCATTGTCTGCTGCCTTAACAACATAGTGAGAGGACATTAATACCTCTCAATGAGCAGACGTAATCACCGGCGGCAGCAATAGGCTGGCAGATCAAGCGCAGTTTAACATCCCATTAAAAGTGTACTTTGGCGCTCACGAAAATGGGAAGATATATATAATTTATTTATCAAAATCTATTTTATTGCTGATGTGAATGTTCGTAATACACCGGGCGGCTGTATTATAGAGCAGCAGTGTTGCTGCTGTATTATGCAGCAGCAGTGTGGCTGCTGTATTATGCAGCAGCAGTGGTAACAGCTTTGGCTTGGCCTTAACTGTTAGAGCTGCCTGAGGCTGTTAAGTGAACACAACCCCTCGTTTACCACACCAATTAACAATGACTGGTGCATCTGTGTAACTATATACATATAAATGTTGTTGCCAGTGTGTGTGTGTGTGTGTGTGTGTGTGTGTGTGTGTGTGTGTGTGTGTGTGTGTGTGTGTGTGTGTGTGTGTGTGTACTCACCTATTTGTACTCACCTATTTGTGGTTGCAGGAGTCGATTCATAGCTCCTGGCCCCGCCTCTTCACTGATTGCTACTAGGTCCTCTCTCTCCCTGCTCCATGAGCTTTATCAAACCTCGTCTTAAAACTGTGTATGGTTCCTGCCTCCACTACGTCACTTTCTAGACTATTCCACTTCCTGACAACTCTATGACTGAAGAAATACTTCCCAACATCCCTTTGACTCATAGGAGTCTTCAACTTCCAATTGTGACCCCTTGTTTCTGTGTCCCCTCTCTGGAACATCTTGTCTCTGTCCACCTTATCTATTCCTCGCAGTACTTTATATGTCGTTATCATGTCTCCCCTAACCCTCCTGTCCTCTAGTGTCGTCAGGCCGATTTCCCTTAACCTTTCTTCGTAGGACAATCCCCTTAGCTCTGGGACTAGTCTTGTTGCAAACCTCTGCACTTTCTCTAATTTTTTTGACGTGCTTGACCAGGTGTGGGTTCCAAACTGGTGCTGCATACTCCAGTATGGGCCTGACGTATATGGTGTACAGAGTCTTGAACGATTCCTTAGTGAGGTATTGGAACGCTATTCTTAGGTTTGCCAGCCGCCCATATGCTGCAGCAGTTATCTGATTGATGTGAGCCTCAGGAGATGTGCTCGGTATTATACTCACCCCAAGATCTTTTTCCTTGAGTGAGGTTTGCAGTCTTTGGCCACCTAGACTATACTCTGTCTGCGGTCTTCTTTCCCCTTCCCCGATCTTCATGACTTTACATTTGGCAGGGTTAAATTCTAGGAGCCAGTTTCTGGACCAGGTTTGTAGCCTGTCCAGGTCTCTTTGTAGTCCTGCCTGATCCTCGACTGATTTAATTCTTTTCATTAACTTTACATCATCTGCAAACAGGGACACTTCTGAGTCTATCCCTTCTGTTATGTCATTCACATATACCAAAAACAGTACAGGTCCTAGGAATGACCCTTGTGGAACCCCACTCGTCACAGGTGCCCACTCTGACACCTCGTCACGTACCATGACTCGTTGTTGCCTCCCTCTCAGATATTCTCTGATCCATTGCAGTGCCTTTCCTGTTACGTGTGCCTGATCCTCTAGCTTTTGCATTAACCTCTTGTGAGGAACTGTGTCGAACGCCTTCTTGCAGTCCAAGAAAATGCAGTCTATCCACCCCTCTCTCTCGTGTCTTACTTCTGTTACCTTGTCATAAAACTCCAGTAGGTTTGTGACACAGGATTTTCCTTCCCTGAAACCGTGCTGGTTGTCGTTTATATGCTTGTATCTTTCTAGGTGCTCCACCACTCTCCTCCTGATGATCTTCTCCATGACTTTGCATACTATACACGTCAGTGACACAG
>WNWK01014250.1:0-52060 GCA_009830355.1 Cherax destructor | reverse complement strand
TATGGTCGTCCCGAACTGGTCACCATAACTTACGATTTTTACGCAATTCATTGTGTTACTCGGGATTTTGCACAATTCATTGGGTTATTCGAGGTTTTACACAATTCTTTGTGCTACTTGGGAATTTTGCAGTTCATTGTGTTACTTAGGGATTTTACTAAATTAATTTATGTTACTTAGGGATTTTACTCAATTGTTTCTTGGGGATTTGACTCTTGTCTTACTCGGGATTTGTTTTTATTTTGTCATGAAGCGGCTGGTTTATTTTGCGTCCCATGTTCATCCTGTAAACGACTACACAAGAAAATAAGAACATAGGAGGTTAGGTAAGGTTCGTCAGGAAACAGGACAAGTGTCTCCTGACGCGGGTCTTAGATGATGATCCGCCGGGGGGCATCTTATCTACCGGGGCCCCTTTCCCCTTTACCGGTCCATTTTAAAAAAAGTATGGTCATAGTTATAACCATTTATTAGAACTCATGAAAGTAAGACTGAAGGAGCACATGCTAGGCAGGTCTAGCTCACACCTAACTACACACACATTCAAATACCAGTTCAACCTGTATTTAAAGTTACCCAAGCTCTCGTCTCAGTGATATTACCTGTGTGTTTATTCCATCCATCGACAACTCTATTGCCAAACCAGTACTTCCCTTGATTTTTTGTAAATCTAAATTTATCTCAAATTCATAGCTGCGAGTCCTGTCTTAGTCGAATACTTTCAGCACGTTGTTTATATCACATTTATTTATTTCTGCTTTCCATTTGTACGTTTTATTCAAATTCCCCCCATCCAATTCTTCGTCTTGAGTGTGTCCTTGAAGGTTTCCGCTACAGGAATCAACTTCGTCATCCTTCTGTGTATTTTCAAGTTCATTTATGACTATTCTCTGATATGGAAATCAGAGATGAATAACAATCTAAACGAGGTCTTGCCTGTGATATATAGAGTTGAGGTATAACCTTAGGACTTCTATTATTTATATGTTTTGTAGCCAAGAATCGTATTAGCCTTATTGCGAACACTTATGCACTTTTGTTTTGGCTTTAAATTTATGTTAACCAGAACTCCTAAAACTTCTTTGCATTCAGTTTAAGCTCAACAATATTTAGTTCATAAGTACTATAGTTATTTTCTTTTCCTAGGGTTAGAACCTTATATTTGTCCGTAATGAACTGAATGTGCCAATTTTCTTAAGTGTAGCTTTCTAGCTTAAAAGAAATTATCTGGCTGCCTATTTTAGTGTCACTGGCAAACTTCTGTCGCTATTTATTCCCTCGTCCATGTCGTTAATGCAGATTGTAAACGAGGTTCCCATTACTGACTCCTGTGTCACTCCACCTGTAACGAGTCCCCATTCAAATTTTCCCCATTTATACACACTGTTGCCTGTCTGTCAGCAGCGACTCTAACCAGGAGATGATTTTACTGATACCATGTACAGCTATTTTTCTCATCAGTCTCATGTGTGCAACTATATCAAAGGAATTTATTACGAGTCCGGGCTTAAGCCAATGCCTTAAGGTAGTCAAGTCAGGTCACATTCACTTAAGGAAGGAGCACGGCAACTGACCTAGTAGCACAAGCTAGTCAGGTCTAACTCACACCCACCCACACCCACTCATGTATTTATCTAACCTATTTTTAAAACTACACAACGTCTTAGCCTCTATAACTGTACTCGGGAGTTAGTTCCACTCATCCACAACTCTATTACCAAACCAGTGCTTTCCTATATCCTTCCTGAATCTGAATTTTTCCAACTTAAAGCCATTGCTGCGAGTCCTGTCTAGGCTAGATATTTTTAGCACATTATTTACCTCCCCTTTATTAATTCCTGTTTTCCATTTATACTCCTCTATCATATCCCCCCTAATTCTACGCCTTACTAGAGTGCAGATTCAGGGCCCTCAGTCTATCCTGATACATGGGGTCAACTTTGTCATCCTCCTTTGTACGTTTTCCAGTGCATTTATATCCATTCTGTAATACAGTGACCAAAACTGTGCAGCATAATCTAAATGAGGCCTAACCAAATATATATAGAGTTGAAGAACAACCTGAGGACTTCTATTATTTATACTTCTTGATATGAAGCCAAGGATTCTGTTAGCTCTATTGCGAACACTTATGCACTGTTGTCTTGGTTTCAGATTACTGCTAACCAGAACTCCTAAATCCTTTTCGCAATCTGCAATATTAAGATCTACGTTATTTAGTTTATATGTGGCATGGTTATTTTCCTGTCCAATATATTTAGAACTTTGCATTTGTCTATATTAAACTGCATCTGCCACTTCTCCGACCACTGCATCAGTCTATTCAAATCATCCTGGAGTGCTCTAATGTCCTCATTAGAATCAGTTGGACGGCCTATTTTGGTGTCATAAGCAAATTTGCATATATCGCTATTTATTCCCACTTTGGAGACAAAATCTAACAAGTGAAAATTTGTCGATCTTTAATATAAAGTATTTAGGACAATACTTTCTTTTCTTTTCTCTTATTAAATTATATGACAGGAACTATATACAGAAAGTACAAAGTTTACGACTGACTTCATAAACACCTTAAGATATATGAATTTACATACATACATAGAAAATACACCATATCCATATACTGGTAAATGTAATAATACGGTTGAACAGTGACCCAAGAGATCCTAAGCTCGGGTATTGAGTCTAACAAAGCTCTCTAAAGTCAGCAACCAAAAGAAATTAACGACAGCAACTATAAACCTTTCTATAGAACTCCGAGTCTTCAAACTCAATACTGATATGACGCTCTAAGTCTTAGCAGACGTGTGACCAATATGAAGACCTACGTCTTACATAAGAACATAAGAAAGAAGGAGCACTGCAGCAGGCCTACTGGCCCATGCGAAAGAAAGTCTACAAGACACACTTCTTGTGAGACAACAGAAAATATCAAGTGTCATGGAAGACTATCCTTTAAAGATCTTTGAGACTTTTATGAGAGCTCTCAAGAAGAGAGATATGTTTGCCGTGCTCAATTCTGAACCAGACTGCCTGATGACACGTTCTCCAACCCAAACGTCAGGTAGGGTCACGTGACTCAGCCAGTAGTGAGTATGACACTAAAACTCTTAACAGTTGTTGGCAAGACGGTTCATTACCGTCAATAGTAATTTTCCTTATTTAACCAAGGAAACACCCTACCTATAATACATAACTAATAACAATAATAATAATGATAATGATGATGATGATGATAATGATGATGAACAGATAATAATATAACGCTGACCATCTTCATTTTAGCAATCTAATGAAGCAATTCGCGATATAATATTAAAATTGGACATTGTGAAGGGGGCTATAACGCCAAGTAATGTGGATATTTTGCTACCCAGCATAATCAGGGACTCGTATGAAATCCAGAATGAAGAATTATACGGGATTTCATTAAATGGAGTGTCCCGTATCTTCGTTAAGTTCCTGTCTGCCGATGTGTGAGAGAGTGGTGGACCGTTATCAGGATCGCTGAATGGAGATTATGCCAGCTGTGGATGTTGTGCTAAAGGACGTATCAAGGTTTTATTCTTGGGTACGTCTCTGTAAAGTCCCTTTTGAAGCAGGGGAACATGACATCAGTGACGCTTTTGAAAAAACGATGTGATACACGAAGCTTCTATGGGACACGGGACACAAGGTCTGTATGCCGGGTTTCCGGAAGGTTCCTATAGACTTAAAATGACCTTGCAAAGACAGATTCCTTCATATGTCTTCCTAGAAGAATTCAAGACGCAGGTCTATGTGACCTATGGAGGTCAGGTCCGGACGTGTCGCATATGTGGGTCAACAGGTCATATGGCGAAAGACTGCAATCAATGAACACATCGGGAGCAGTATACTAGCTCTGAGAGTGACAGGATGGCTGATAGAATGGAGAGGCAGTGACAGGATGTAGGCATGGTATCAGCGGGCCGGTGGAGTGATGAGGTGGAAAATGAAATGGCCAGGGTGTGTACTTTACCCACAGAGGTGGTGGGGTCACATGAATCTGCAAGTGATGAGAGTCATGGTGTGATGGAATTGGCGATGGGTCTAGAGGATCCATTGACAGTGTTGTGAGAAGTGAGGGCATGGTGGAGGTAAATTCTATTGTCTGTGTTGACGCAAATTATATAATTGGGGAAATGGGAGGGGTCAGAGGTCGGCTGAGGTGATAAATGTGGAGGTGCATCAACCACCGAAGGATAAGAGTGGTGACAAGCAAGCTGTGGAGCTCTCAAGGAAATGACCTAGTGGAGAAGGGGAGGACGATGTCCTCACCCCTGCTCAAAGGGCTGAAAAATCTTGGGCAGAGGTTGCAAAGGGGGTGGCAGGAGTAGGGTGGGGGGGACTGAGGGGAGAAGGCTCACTGACAAGACAGGAGAAAAATTAGATGTCAATGATAAAGGAGATAAAGAAATCAAGGTCAATATAGTCCAGGAAAATGTTCAGAAATTGCAGAAACATAGAGGGAAGCCCCAATTGCCGTTTTCAGGTGCCTTACGTTAAATGTGAATGGCCTCAAAAATGAGGTCAAACGGCAGTGGCTGGAGGTCACATTAAAGAGGTTAAGTGGGGATGTCATTATCATACAAGAGCACAATTATAGATGTGGGAATGACTTACGATTAAAGGGGTATCAGGTATTTGCAGGTAGTTCGGAAAATTTCAAGGGTGGGGTTGCTGTGGGACTATGAGAATCTAGCCCATTCCGCCTGCTGAGATGGGAAGAGGGGGGGGGAGTGGTGAGGGTTGAGGGGCTTTGGGGTTGCATTAACGTTTGTTTTATTGGGGTATGCATGCGAGCAGTGGCATGTAGGAGGATCAAAGAAGATTTTGCCAAGGAGATTTTGATTTGTCATATGTGTAGTTTACCTATAGTAACTTTGGTTGGAGGGGATTGGAATTGCATGATTCGAGGAAAGGACGTGGAACCTCGAGGGGCTGGTTGTGATCTAGGGATTTTAAGGGATGTCCTACGTGCTGTTAGTCTGGTGGATGTAGTGCAGGGGGATAAATGGAAGGTGGAATATACTTTTGTTAGAAGGGGATACGCTGCGAGACTGGATAGAATGTATGTAACGAGTGCGGTGAATGTGGTGCGAGTGCAATGTTTAGATGTGGGTATATCAGATCATAGGGGAGTAATGACGAATGTTGGATGGAATGGAGTAGTAACTATGTATCCTAGTTACTGGAAATTAAATAACAAAAAGGCACAATACCATGACTGGAACAATACACACACAACGCACATATAAAGAGAGAGTTGACGAGTTTCGCCGACTTGGACCATTTACAAAGTCACACAGTGTGACTTTGTAAATGGTCCAAGTGCCGAAACTCGTCGAAGCTCTCTCTTTATATGTGCGGATTGTGTGTGTACTGGAAATTGAATGTGCAGCTTATGGAAGGCGATGATACAGGTGAGTGTTTCGAAGAGTGGTGGGATGGGTTATGGAGGGAAGGGAGGAGAGGGCAGGATATAACTAGGTGGTGGTATAGGCAGACGAAGCAGGGGATCAGGGACTTTTATAAGAGGGAGGCAAAAATTGATGGTCTCTTGAAGTATGGGTTACAGAGATATCTAGAAAATCAGTTAAGGGTTTATGATGAGAAAGGAGCAGGGAATTATCAGCAGGAGGTGGGTGGAATATGGCAACAGTTAAGGGATATACAGAATGATAGATTTCGGGTGCTTCGTGTTAAAGGGAAGGTAGAATAGGTGCTTTGGGGGAATCGGCAGTCTGTCAACGTCTTACAGGCCTTTCAAAAACGTTGGGTTGGGTTGACGATTTTATCAATGAAAGTGCATGAGGGGTTCGGGGCATATGAGGAGGGACAAAAATTAGGGTCGACGGAGAGTATAGGCTGTTATGTTGACAAGTGGTTTCAGAAATATTGGTCGAAAGGGCAGGAGTATGAAGGGGATAGGGAGGCAATTTTAAGGGGTATACATAATAGACTAGAGGAGGGTGATAGAAGGTGTATGGATGGGGCTATTACAGAGGAGCAGGTGGCTGAGGCCATTCAGGGAATGAAAGTAAAGAAGGCTCTGGGATAGACGGTATCCCAAGTGATTTTTATATTAGACACTGGAACGTATTGCATGAGTGCCTCACAAGGGTCTTTAATGGGAAGAAAGATGAGGGAAGTATGGGTGGAGACCAGGATATTGGAGTTGTTGTGCTTGTGCCTAAGGGCGGGGGTGCGGACACAATAAAAAATTATCGTGCGATTACCCTTTTGTGCACCGATTATAAGATCTTTGCGTGAATTTTTGGTAATAGAATAAAAAAGGTACATGGGAGGGTGATTGATAAGGGTCAATGTGGGATACCAGGAAGAAGTGTTCGAATGAGTCATTGCAGGATAAGAGAGTTTGTAGAGAAGGCACCAGGGAGGTGTCCTCACGGTTGATTGGCAAGGTGCATATGACAGTGTGGAACGTGATGTGCTGTTCCAGATTATGGGAAAGCAAGGTTTTAGCAAGAAGACGATTAGATGGATTGCTACGATGTATGAAAGGGCAAGTGTGCGTGTACAGGTGAATGGTAGGATCGGGAGGGAGGTAAGTATGGGGAGAGGGTTGGGACAGGGTTGTCCTTTATCGCAGCTCCTGTTTGCATGTGTGCAGGACACCCCTTTTATGGATTAGTGAGGGAGGGAGTAAGGGGAGGGGAAACAGGGTCTGGTAGTGAAACAGGAATAACTGAATATGTGGACGATACAACGATATGAGGAAACAAAGAGGGATTGAGGAATGTTGGCAAAATAATAGGAGTGTTTGGTAGGGCGACTGGGTTAGGGGTTAATAAAGTTAAGTCCAAGTTATTGGATGTAGGAACGTGGTTGGGAGGGAAATTGGGGTTAAGATATGGATGGACGATAGTCGATGTGATTAAAATATGTTGTGTTATATTTTGCGGTGACTTTGGTAGGGCGAGAGAAGAAAATACCGGGACATTGGTGAGGGCGGCGCTGCAAAGAATGCAAGGTCGGAAACCAGGGGATGTAACATTATTACAAAGAGTGGTGGTTGTCAATACCTTAATTTACAGTAAACTGTGGTTTGTAGCAGCAATATATCCCTTGGTGGACAAGGAAGTGATGGCTTTGCAAACGAAAGTGTTAAGGTATGTTTGGGGATTTGGAAGACATTGGTTATCGAAAGAGATGGTCATGATGTCAAGCGTGACAGTGGAATGGGTTTATTGCCGGTAAAGCAGATGGTCATAGGTATGTATGTGAAACAGAGGTATCTGGGGAAAGTGGGTGTGAAAGGATGTAGGATAGGAAAAGTCGTGTCAGAGGTACGTAGATGGTGGGGAGGGAAGGATTTACGTTTGTGTGAGGACATTATGCGAGAGATGCTTGTTGCTCGGGAACCTTCCACATTAATGGTGGGCCGTCTGGCATGGTTGAGACAGAAGGACAGGGGCGGGGGGATCCGGGCCGGTGAGAGGAGAGGAAGTGTTCCCAATGTATAATTGGCAGGATGTATGGAGAGGTTTGGTGAAATTGCATTTGGCGCCACAAACAAGAGTCACTGTATTCCGGTTTCTACATGGGATACTCGCTTCGCGAGCAGTGTTGTGTGATATGGGCTTGATACGTGAGGGCGCGTATGAGAGATGTGGGGAATGAGAGACAGCTTACCACGCAATCTATTTCTGTGAGGAGCTAGGAGGCGTGAGGTCATGGTTTGGAAGAGTGATCCGAATGATGGGGGAAGGGGGTTTGATCACGCTGAGGGTGTTAAGTTTGGACATAGGAGGTGTCGGCAAAGATGTTACTAGGGCGATCAGGTATCTGGCCGTTGAATATATTCACTTGTCATGGGATATGAGGGAGTGTGAGGTAGATGTCAGGATAAGGGCCATTGCGGCGAGTTTTTATCATACAGCGCGTAGGAACGAGGGAATATATGGGAGAGATTGGGTTAGAAGTTTCCCGGTGGAGTACAGGGAGATGACTGTTGAAAAGCTGCTGGGGTTAAGGTAATAAGGAGAGAGGGCTAGATTCTCCTTGGTGAGGGGTAGCGGGCGGATAATGTTAGGAATACAGTGTGGGTAGGTGTGAAAGGGTACCTGGAAGAGGGAAGGACAAGGGCGATGGTTGACATTTACTTTTGGACTTCTGACTTGGACTTTTGACTTGGATGGAATTGGAAGGTGAAAGAGTATAGGTTGGAGGACGTAGGGCACCGGAAGGGGGTGGGGGGTTATGTCAGGGGCAATGTTTTGGGGGCTTCCCTTTTGATCTGGCACTTCTTTGCTGGATAGGGGTTGATACAATATATAGTGGCTTGAGGATGGATGCCATGATTGTCAAGTTCATGCACCAAACTTTGCAAAGATGTGTTTTTCACCAGGTGATATTGGGAATTCCGAGTAGTGGCATCTGTTAACTTTTATTAGGATCTATGAGCTATATATACATGTGATATGCCAAGAAGGACTTAGCAAAGGAGATGTTTATACATAATGTGTCAAACATTTAGTCAAAGGTTAAGTAGTGAGTTCTTGCTGGAACAGATGTACATGATTATAAGTTTATACAAGTACATACTGACATTAATAGCCTCAAGATGTTGTATCATGTGTATCAATGGCTGCAGCTATAATTTTATTCATTATGTATGTATTATGGGTAGGTAGGGGGGGGGTTCCTTGTAAATGTGTAAGTTTAGGTGTAGGAGTGTCTCCACTGTTAATAAAATGTGTGGAGGTGGTGGAAAGCATATGGGAAAATAAAGTCTAAAAAGAAAGCAGTCCGTGTTCGGATTCTCAAAGATGTATTTCAGTTGAATAAACACTAGTTGAGACTTTCAGGTTCTCATTATGAACAGGCTGTATTCATGTTTGTTATTATTTCTCTATTATGTTAAGTGTTGGAATTAGATTTTCAGGGGTACAAAGGATGAAGGAAGTAACGAATAAGGTGGAATTACAAATGTTTATCCTGTAATGTATGAGTTAAAGATTCGCTGGATTACATAAAACTTAGGTTTGTTGTTTGCCTTGGAAAATACTTAATATGTCTGTGTCTTATTGCGATACCTTCTTAAGCAGGTCATATAATATGGCTGATGAGGACTTCTTAGATATATTTCGTAGGTACTGTCTGTACACCCCAGCAGGATATCTGTAAAGTTATTACTTGTTAATTATTGTATACTGTGTAAATACTATTATAATTTCACTTAGGAGGTTCTGGTACAACCGGACCTGTCAGGATGTTGTCTCCATATAGTGATATATTTCGTGTATTTGCTCGGAAGTATATATTTAATATATGTAATGTACATATGGTCTTAAATAAAATATAAAAGAAAAATATTAAAAGAATGTTATATTACAGTTTACAATGTTCAAAATAAAACATTGGGCCCTACACTGGGCACAACAAATTACTGAAGTCCATATGCACAACACTGATTATTGTCCAACGCCTCAAATACCTTATAAGAACATAAGAAAAAAGGAACACTGCAGCAGGCCTACTGACCCATGCGAGGCAAGTCCATGACTCCCCGGTTTAGACCCGACCACTTGGAGTTAACCCTCTGCAGGTAAACTCCAGGTAGTCAGGTCACTTCCACTTAAGGAATTAGCACGGCATCTGACCTAGTAGCACAAGCTAGTCAGGTCCAACTCATAGCCACCCACACCCACTCATGTATTTATCTAACCTATTTTTAAAACTACACAACATCAAAGCCCCTATGACGGTACTCGGGAGTTTGTTCCACTCATCCACAACTCTATTACCAAACCAGTACTTTCCTATATCCTTCCTGAATCTGAACTTTTCCAACTTGAAACCATTGCTGCGAGTCCTGTCATGGCTGGATATTTTCAGCACGCTATTTACATCCCCTTTATTTATTCCTGTTTTCCATTTATACACCTCAATCATATCCCCCCTAATTCTACGCCTTTCTAGAGAGTGCAGATTCAGGGCCCTCAGTCTATCCTCATAGGGAAGATTTCTGATACATGGGATCAACTTTGTCATCCTCCTCTGTACGTTTTCCAGTGCATTTATATTCATTCTGTAATATAGTGACCAGAACTGTCATCCTCCTCTGTACGTTTTCCAGTGCATTTATATCCATTCTGTAATACGGTGACCAGAACTGTGCAGCATAATCTAAATGAGGCCTAACCAAATATATATAGAGTTGAAGAACAACCTGAAAACTTCTATTATTTATACTTCTTGATATGAAGCCAAGGATTCTGTTAGCTTTATTGCGAACACTTATGCACTGTTGTCTTGGTTTCAAATTACTGCTAACCAGAACTCCTAAATCCTTCTCGCAATCATAAGTAATAAGATCTGCATTATTCAGTTTATATGTGGCATGGGTATTGTCCTGCCCAACATTTAGAACTTTGCATTTGTTTACATTAAACTGCATCTGTCACTTCTCCGACCACTGCATCAGTCTATTCAAATCATCCTGGAGTGCTCTAATGTCCTCATTAGAATGAATTGGACAGCCTATTTTTGTGTCATCAGCAAATTTGCTTATGTTGCTATTTATTCTATGTCATTTATGTAAATTGTGAACAACAGGGGGCCTAACACTGATTCCTGTAGGACACCGCTTGAGACGTGCCCCCATTCTGATTTCTCCCCATTTATGCAAACTGCCGCCTATTTGTCAACCATGCCTCTACCCAGGAAAAAAAATTATTCTCCTATTCCGTGTACCTTAAGTTTCCTCAATAGCCTCTGATGTGGAACTCTATCGAAAACCTTACTGAAGTCCATATACATAATATCATATTCATTGCAATGATCTACCTCCTCAAACACCTTAGTGAAAAAAGTTAGTAAATTCGTAAGATTGGAACGCCCCTTAGTAAAACCGTGTTGAGATTCATTAATCAATTGATGCCTTTCAAGATGGCTACAAATTGCCTCGGAAATTATTGATTCCATAAATTTACCAACTATGGAGGTAAGGCTTATTGGTCTATAGTTCGAAGCTAAGG
Source organism: Cherax destructor (assembly GCA_009830355.1). Taxonomy (NCBI): domain Eukaryota; kingdom Metazoa; phylum Arthropoda; class Malacostraca; order Decapoda; family Parastacidae; genus Cherax; species Cherax destructor. The sequence continues at coordinate 41,036 of WNWK01014250.1, read as the reverse complement.
ACCTGTCACCTGCCTTGTAAATAGGTATTACATTTGCCATTTTCCACTTGTCTGGCACTATGCCAGTTTGTAGTGATATATTGAAAAGATTTGCCAAAGGTTTGCTAAGTTCCTTTTTACATTCCCTTAAAACTCTTGCAAACAGTTCATCAGGGCCTGGGGATTTGTTAGGTTTTAATTTCTTTGTTTGTCTGAGGACCATGTCACTAGTTAACCCAATCGAGCATAGTCTATTATCTTCCTGTTCTACATAATTTATTATTTCTGGAATTCCGCTAGTATCTTCCTGAGTAAAAACTGAGAGGAAGTAAGTATTGAAAATTTCACACATATCCTTATCACTGTCCGTGATCTGTCCTGTGTTACTCTTAAGTGAGCCTATCTTGTCCCTAATCTTACTTCTGTATACCTGAAAGAATCCTTTTGGGTTAGTCTTCGAATCCCTTGCGACCTTAGCCTCATTAACCCTTCTTGCTTTTCTTATTCCTTTTTTTATTTCTCTCTTTAATTGAAAATATTGATTTCATATCTACCCATCCCCTCTTTTGATACGCCTATATATGTCTCTCTTTTGACCAATGAGATGTTTTAATCTAATTTTTCATCCATTTAGGATCATTTTTTGTGTTTTTTCAGAGTGGCTACGAATTATTGATTCCATCAACTTTCCCAAAATTGAAGCAAGGTTGACTGGTGTATAACTTGAAGCCAACGCCTTGTAAATAGGTATCACATTGGTAATTTTCCACTTATGCTGTACAGCATGAGTGCCGTACAGCATGCGTGCTGTACAGCATGCGTGCTGTACAGCGCCCGTTTGAAGTGATGTGTTGAAAAGATTAGCTGGTTCCTTGTCAAGTTCCTTTTTGCATTCCTTTCGATGCCTTGAACATAGCTCGCCATGGCCGAGTGACTTATTGAACATAAGAATATAAGAAAGAAGGAACACTGCAGTAGGCCTACTGACCCATGCGAAGCAAGTCCATGTCAGTCTGTGTGGTTGTCTGAAGACCACGTCACTAGTGACGTTAATCTTGCATAATTTATTCTCTTGACCTGTATAATTAGTGATCTCAGGGATTTCGTTTTTATCCTCTTCATGTAAAAACAGGAAATCAGTAAAAAATTATACACATTTCATTGTCCCCAATAGTAAGCTGACCTGAGTTACATTTAAGTGAAGCTATCTTTCTTTACTCTTATTCCTATATACCGGAGACACAATGGTTGATTTTTTATTCCATCACAATCTTAATTTCATACACTCTTAAGGCTTTAAGGTTTTCCTTATTCGATTTTTTACTTCTCTCTTGTATTGATTATATTGGTTAATAAGATGACTTCTCCCTCTTCCAATACGCCTGTAAACGTATCTCGATGTTTTAATCTAAAATTATTTCATTTAGGGAAATTTACATTCACACTAAATTCTCTATTAGGAATATATGCATCTGGGGCGGATTGAACAAAGCTTAGGAAAAGGTAATATAGGCATCCATCATTAATGTATTGGCGATCACCTTCATGACAGTCCCTTGTCCCTAGTAACGTTTCGCCAACCAGTGGCTTCTTCAGTCCAATGAAGAGTAAAGTGGAAGATGAGGAGGAGCTGACATAATCAGTCCCTCTGCCAGGAGTCGATGTGTTGAGTCCAGGCGGCCGAGGAACTGATTACAACTCATCTTACACCTTCCTCTACACTGGACTGAAGAAGCCACTGCTGAAGTCAGCCCCACATAATATGTTGTACGAGAACTGGAGAACTTGACAGTTATTGTTATTAACGTGTTTCCTTAACAAAAGGACTATGAACTAGGCCCAAAGCGTTAGCATTAATGCATCTAGTTATTTACTTAATACTTGCTCGTTCAATAATAATGGTGTCGTAGTTTTACTAATAAGGTACCTAGACACAAGTTATTGCACTGTCTCCATGATCCTCAGGAAGTAGACAAACACAAGGCGGCTTCACGCTGAGAATTAATTTGATCATCGTTAGTGTATATATTTCACACTTGTTTGTGTGTTTGCAATCAGGCCAAAGCATGAATGCTATAACATCAATCAGTCTGTTTACACTACAACTTGCTCCGTAAATGTGCCTATCAATATTCACATTGAGTTACAGATATACTCAAGCTTTTAATTGTATTCCAATGGCATATGAATTTAATTTTTAGTTCATTAATTTGGTATCAAGGAAGGGAAGGCTTTTAAGAAGTTGCCTTATTTTTTTCCTTCCCGTCTTCCAAACTTTCGTTTATAACGTTGTTTTGCCTAATCCAATTGGCGCCAATTTTTCAACGCTAGTTCACTGTATCTAGGGAAAGGCTGATGCAACTACTGGCGTGTTCTGGTGTTCTATCATCAATATACAGAGCCTATTCTAAATTTCCAGGAATGAGTCCAGTAACTTTCAAAAGCCTCTTCTGCTGAGATTCAAACATTAAAAAAGAAGGTGCATCCTAATTCGACGAGGGAGCAAAATCAAATCAAAATGGGTGTACAGTTGTTACTTTTATGTGTAGAATATCGTAAAAAATCTACCTCTTTTAAAAGCTTTAATAATAATGTCTGATGCACCTTGCAGACAAGATATTACTCAATAACTTTGTGTTATGGGAAAGTTTTCAACATAAAATAGCTAATTGGAAATTTGATTCGAAAGAATCTTTTTTTTTATATATATATTTCATATATTTCACATATTTCATCATACAGAGTAATATTACAAAAAACATAACAACCAAAAATTAACAATAACTCCCATAAGGATATAACACGAGACTGTACATTAGTTACCCACACAAACTGACATTATACAGCAAAACTTTAACATGACAGTCTCTATAAATTCTCACATGAAAACATGACTACAAAACAATAACCATACAAGGTTCATAACACCGTAAACCTTAAATAACATCTCACACCCAAAAGTGCTCAAAACTAACAGTGTGGGATGTAAACAAATCCCACTTACAATAATGACAAAGACAGAAATTGATTTTATATATGGAACATAGAAAACATTACACTGCAACCACGACACCTAAGTTGTTTTTGTATATATATATTTATTTAAAAATAATAAATATGTACAATAATATTACACAACCCAGCAACAAGAGATAATAAGACAATTCCCATGAATCCCATGAATCCCAGAATCCTTAAATAAAAGCAGTATTTATCACGATAATAACCCACAGATCACTCAAACAAACACAACCCCAAAACCCACATAAAATAACCATTACATCTCCATGGTACAACTAAAGATAACATCTATGACCGCATCCACAATCATACCTACAGCTCACCCTGACACATGTCCCCTCCCCCTTCCCCATAGACACAATAAAATAATTGCAAGACGTCAAAAGAACCCCACCCGCTCGTCACAAACAGGTATGTCTATACTATACCTGCTAACTCACAGTAACACCCAACGAAGGACACAATATAAAATAAGATATCTTTACAAAATAAGAAATATCCCTAACACAGTATCAAAATGTTGCACACAAGCTCCTATAAGTTATTTCATTCGTTTGTTGTTCATTATGCTTACTCAGACATGCCACAATATAAACATTGTCATTACACAAGATGTCTCAAAATATGTTTTTTACATAAGGACTTATAAGCCAAAGGTTCATCTCCCTAAACCTGGGCACTGAACATCCTGAATGAACACGATTTAACATCACTGATACAGGACCATGAATCATCCCCTCCTGACATAATTAATTATATAATGAAAACACTGTTAACGATGTGGAAACTTATTTTTTTTTAAACACCATTATAAAATACATATACTGAAACCCTTGAAAACAAGGGTAAAACACAATGTAACTTAGTACACCCCACAGAGTACATAATATACCTATGTCACTCTGAACGCTAACAAAACATAAACTACAATATCAATAACGGTAAGGAAAATATCCCACAAACTGTTATATTGACATACTTGATGCATAACATTATCTTGAAAGTTACCAATAATACAAAACAATAGCACCTCACAGGCATCACTCACAGGCCTCACAGGACCTGACAGAAATGTGCACTATCCACTCATAACTTCTAACCATCCTGCTAGCTCAGTACTTGCAGCAGCATCATATCGCAATTGCCGTACTATACATAGGACGATAAATCCCCCGAAAGAAACCCAAAAGGCCGCAAACAGGGAAACCCACTCCCCAAGGAAACCCCCCAAACCTACCCCCCGTCCTCAGTCCCCCAGAGTTCACACAAAATGTGACACACAAACATCATGCATCCCCCCTGCCAGTCCATATTCTCAAAATGAGTCATCCACCGTCAACCCCCTCCCCCACAACACAACACATACTTTCCCACTCTACATTCATGCCTAAAGTAAACCAAGACAAACACTCCCTCAACCTAACCCCATCCTACGTAAATAGCCCCTTTCATCTTAGCACACTCCCCAACCCCAACAACCCCCCACTGTAAGTTCCCTATAACCATCAGTAAAAACCCTAGCCCACCCCTCCCCATATAATAACCTGTTCCTACATTTCGTTCTATACATAGCAGCAGCAATAGCCCTTATCTGAACACCCCCAGGTTGTTCCCTCAAAGCCCAGGATAGTCACAAAATCCACTGCTGAATACATGAGCCCCCTCCTAACACATCCCTTCATCCCCCTATATCTAAACACATAAACCTCAATGCATTTATCCCCCTCCCCCATTTCTCTTACTACTCCCCCCACCCAACACCGGACGTCCTCGAGGTGATCACAAAAATATAACCCATGATACGTCGTGTCCTCTCCTCCACACCTAACACACCGGGCATCCCCTGCTAACCCCATTTTGTACAAAACTGCCCTGGAAGCAAGTACCCCATGCAAAAACCTAAACGTGACCTCCCTTGACCTCGCCTTCACCCACATACCCCTCAACCTACTCCATATCTCTTTCCAATGATACACTGGATGCTCCGCTTCCCCCTCATACACCTCCCTTCCTCCCCCGACTCTCCCTAATACACTAGCTGTAACGTTACCTGGATTCCTCACACTCAGAAGCCTGTGCAACATATTACCACGCTGGTCCAACTCCTTCCCCCTCCACCATTTCTTCAATTCCCCCATTACCCCATTCACTCGTTTCCCCTGTACCCCTCCCCTCTCCAGAAAGCAGGACTTCACATACACACTCATAACATGCATCTCCAAATTAATCAACCTCATACCCCCAAACCCACCCTCTTCATCACAACCTCCTTTCGCAACCATTGCCTACCATACCCCCATACATACCTTAAGACCCTTCGTATCAACTCCGCAACATCACCTTTCAGAATGGGGTAAATTCTTGCCACATGCCATATCTTACTATAAACCAACACATTCACCACAATCACATGCTGCAACATAGTTAACACCCCCGGCCTCCACCCATTCATCTGTTGTATCACCCTAGTCATTACTCCTCCCACAGTAACACGTCTCGCTTCACCCAAATCATTCATAAAAATGATACCACATATCTTCAATCTATCGGCAACTGACCACCCACTCCTCAACCCCAACCCCCCTCACCCACGTCCCCACTTCCAATAGGTGAGACTTGGCCCTATTAATCCTCATACCTGTCACTCTCCCAAAAATCCCCATGATCGTCTCTACAGCCTCCAAACTCCTCTCCCTCCTCACCAGCACCGTTGTATAATCCACGTAACCAATAATACCCACATCCCCGCTTAAACTCCCACACCCCCTCCCACTCCTGCCTTAACTAATCTATACAGTGGGTCCTGCAGACAAGCAAACAGCATTTGTGGCAGGGGAAAACCCTGCTATAACCCCTTCCCCATACACACTTCTCCACCCACCAACCCATTAACTTGTACTCTCACTCTTGCTTCCCTATATAATGTCTCAGCCCAGCCTACAATTTTTTACCCAAAACCCTGCCTCCTCATAATCCTCCAGAGCATTTCCCTATCTACATTATCATGTGCTGCCTCCCAATCCAATGCAAGGAACCCCCCTTTCCCCTTCCTCAATAAATTTCCTAATCCTTTCATGCCCCCTCGCCATTCACCTGCCAGGTATACCATACTTCCCTTCCTCTACCACCCTCTTAATCCTGTTCCCCAACACTTTTGCAAAAATCTTATAATCAGCGCACATTAATGATAATCCTCTATAATTCTTGATTCTGTCTCTCTCCCCTCCCTTGCCCACCAAAACCACCACCCCAGTATGCTGAGTCAAACTCATCCTCCCATTCTCTTTCATACCATTAAAAACCCTAACCAAACACTCCTTTAGGACACCCCAATGAATTACATAAAAGTCATTAGGGATCCCATCCATCCCCAGCACCTTTCGTTTACTCAAACCATGCACAGCTCCCCAAACCTCGTTCTCACTAATCACCCCCCCATTTCCTCCCTATCCTCATCCCTCAATCTCTGCACAATTCCCTCTTCCACAATATCACTCTCCTGTCCCCCACGTTCCCCCACTCTCAAGTATCTCTCAAACCACGATGTTAAATATAAACTTATAGCCTCAGTCGACCTCATTACCTGCCCCAACGAATACCCCTCTACGCCATTCTCCACCACCATCCTCGATACCTTCATTCCTTCCCTCCGTTTCCTACAATTTCTCAGCACACATGCCGACAGCCTATCACCCCATAGAGCCTCCTCAAGCCCACCACATAATCTAATTGCATCAAAACGCTCATTTTGCAGTACACGCAACCTATCCTTAAGTTCCTCCATCTCAACCATACGTCGGCCCGACCTACCCTCACAACAAAGCCCCAGCTGTCCTTCCAAATACTTCTCCAGACCATACCTCCACTGCACTTCCTCTCATCCCCTTACCCTATAAAATTTTCTGATAGCTGGCTTAGCCACCCCATCCCACCATCCTACCACATCTTCCACCACGTTCTCTTGCCTTCACATACACTCCCACCACTCCTCAAAACATGCCCTACCCTCCTCCCCATCCAATAGCCGCAAGTTTAATTTCCAATTACCCTTATACCACCGTAGAATCCCCTCCCATGCCAGGTCCACCACAACCCCTCTGTGGTCAGAAAACCCCCACATCCACACACTTCACCTCCCCTACATCCACCTTCCAACCATCCCCCACCACATCTACAACCCCAGCACTCCCTAAAACTTCCCTCAACACGCCCAATTCACATTCCGACCCTCTCTGCTCCACATCCTTTTTCCTAATGATACTGTTCCAATCACCCACTATCACCACAACCACTGTCATACCTCCCAAGAAAAATACCAACTGATCCCTAACAAAATCCTTCTTGATCCTCCAACTGCTCCCAGCCGGCAAATAAACCCCCACAAAAGTCACCCTCACACCTCCCCATTCCCCATCGACCTTCACCACCCTCCCCTCCTCCTATGCCAAAAGCTGAAAGGGGCTATTTTCATTCACTGCTCTCGCTACCCCACCCTTGAACTTACCCGAACAACCCGCATACACTCTATACCCAGGCAACAAAAGATCTCTTCCACACTTATAGTTATGTTCCTGCAAAAATGCTACATCAATCGCCAGACGTCTTAAAGTCCCCACTACCCATGACCTCCTCACTTCATCCTTCAGCCCATTTACGTTTTGCGTGAGGCACTTGAAAACGCTAGAGGTGGCTTTCCCTTAGACCTTCCAGCAAATGATCAATACCTGTTTTCCAGCCCCATGACCTTTAACTGGGTGCTTCATTCCCTTCACCCCACTCACCCCATTTACAATCGTGGATGCCTTATGTGACGCCTCAATCCATACCTTTTTACCGGTTCTTTGATCAGGAGTCAAGACGTCATCCTCCTCAATCCCCATCGACCTCTTGCGAGAATCACTATTAGCCTCCATTTCCAACCCTTCATCCTCCTGATGCACTGACACTTGCACCTCTTGCACATTCAAGTGTGATGCCTCCAGGCTGTCCTCCCCCAGCCCACCCACTTCACCCAATAAACCACCACCAGGGCTCACAGAACCCTCAATCACCTCTCCCTGGGTACATTCCAACAGTCCCTGCAATACCTCAGGCAAAACTGCCTCCAAACCCATATCCAATGGCAATTCCTCTTGCACAAGACTTTCCTCACACACTTTCAAAACCCTGTGACTGTACCGGCAGGGTCGCACACACGTCCACTGTTCCCTGTACTATATCACTCCACTTTCCCACCGATGCCACAACATCACTGTCCCTTCTCACTTCCTCAGGCACACCCTGGTCCATCCAGGTCGTCTCCCGAATGGTCGTCGTCCCTGTAGCCTCTCACAATCAGCCGCTATATGTTCATAAGAATCACATAGTCTACAAGTATGCCTTTGCCCGGCATACATCACATAAACCTGTGACCTAAACTCCTACAACACCAAATAGGATGGAATAGGCTACCGTAAAGTCATCTTCTAGTTGAAGAACCCTTCCGGGACTTCTGCATAAATTCCTTCCATCCACCTTCCCATAGCTGCATAATGTATCACACCATACTCCGAAAATGCAGCTCTCACATCCTGCTCCACCGCTTCAAATGAGAGATTCCTAATTTATACCCAAGTGTAACATCGGGAAACATCCTTGAGCTTCACCTCCAATGCGGCAGTTACAGGGTGGCATATTTCTTCATACTTTTCCACAAGTTTGTCGTACACAGCCGTCGTGTTAAGCTTGACAAAAATCCTCGCACTCCCATTCAATGCAATGCCATAAATGTCTCCATGCTCAATTCCATATGCATCCCTTATGATCGCTGGCAGCAAAACTCCAGCATTGGTAGGGTAAATGGTTCCCTTTACCAATTCAACACAGACAGTGTTGATACTCCGGCGATACAACTCCGTCATTTTGCTGATGAAGAAAACTGTTTCACTCCACTAGGCCCCACCAGAGGGCCACTGATCAGTAGATGCGCCAAGTACAAACTCAGGAGCAACTGCGCAGGACAACCTCCCCGCCTGAGAGCGAAGAGGTGAATGTTTCTAAAGAATCTGCGTGATAACTGGAGAATGACTCTCTCGATCACCTTCAGAATTGTAGCACTGGTTGTGTTATGTTGGACGCAAAGTTCGCAAAGTTCGCGTTACTGGGCCGCATTGGTCTCGATTTGCCAGGTTTATTAAATTTGCTATTTTTATCCTTTCAATGACGAAATATTACCTCGTATGATCTGCTTCAAAACATTAATATTAGTAATGTGATAATAGTTTAGAAAACCGACAAGTTGAAAGGAGACACTAGTGCAACATTTGGGAATCTTTATTGAAGAAACGTTTCACCAACCAGTGGCTTCTTCAGTCCAATACAGAAGAGTTCTGCTCGTTAGTGTGGAACAATGAATATTCCAGGCTAAGGAATTGACCACCTCAAAACTACGTCTTCAAGGCTGATGGACTGATTACATTGTCTTTACATCTCTAATACTTCTGCTGCCTCCTCTGTATTCGATTGAAGACGCCTACTGTGTAGGCAAAACGTTTGGGAATAAAGATGCCTAACAGTAGCACTTGTGTCTTATTTATCAACTTATCGTTATTGTGTACCATTAGCATATTCACTTTGTCAATATAATACACATTTAAAAATAATGGACCTGTTGAAATACATGACATAACTAAAAAATACCTCGGCTGATCGTCTTCAAAATATTAACAGAAGAATGATGCCCCATAAGTTCAGTCTGGGCAGGTGAAAATTTCAAATTTTGATGCAATTTTTTTAAAAACTTTGTGACGAAGAAGTCAGATCAACATCAGTAGAATGCCTTATCAGATCAGCTTTAAACTTTCATTACTATATGACCTATGGGTTCCCATGATATAAGAAGAAGAAGAAACCCCAAGAGAAAAAAAAATGACTGTTTTCAAATACACTGAACACTGATATTCTTGTAGGTTTTCAAAACCATTTTCAATTTATATTCGGTGGTATTCAGTTTACTCTAGGGAAATCTCCCACCATTATTGCAGAGTAATTGCCTTATACATTCATACATACATATGCTTACGTATACATAAACACATGCATGCCCACACACACACACACACACACACACACACACACACACACACACACACACACACACACACACACACACGCACACGCACACACACACACACGCAAGGTTACACATAGGAGCATATATACATAAAATACACATATGCACACGTATACATATTCATTTGTATATGCAGGTACAATAGTAGATCGATACATATGCACACACATACATACGCAAAGGAATGCATATGCACACGCATATACCCAAATACATAGGCACATTCATTCACACACAGGTGTACATAAATACTTTCACATAATAATTCATTCACTTATACATGTGTAAACATATACATACATACAAACATGCATGGATATAAAGTATTCATGCATACATGTGCAAACGCACATAAACACACACACACACACACACATACATATGTAAAAATACAAAGGTTTGAAACAAGACTAGTCCCGGGGGAGAGGTTGAGGGGACTCTACCTACGACACTGGAGGACAGGAGGAATAGGGAAGACATGATAACGATGTATAAAATACTGAGAGGAATTGACAAGGTGGACAGGGCTGGAAGTTGAAAGTTCAGATGAGTTACACGGATGTTAGGAAGTATTTCTTCAGTCTTAGAGCTGTCAGGAAATGGAACAATCTGAAGAGTGAAGTAGTGAAGGAAGGATCCATGTATAGCTTTAAGAAGAGGTAAGATAAAGCTCTTATAGCAGGGAGAGAGTGACTCGACCCCTGCAACCACAAATAAATGAGTACAGAAATACAGAAATGTACATGCATATATATATATATATATATATATATATATATATATATATATATATATATATATATATATATATATATATATATATATATATATATATATATATATATATATATATATATATATATATATATATATATATGCAAGACAACTACTATGAAAAAATAGAGGAATTCCAAGCACTTTCGTGACTACTCACATTATCAAGGAACTATAAAAGGAAACATGACAAGAAGGCTTATATAAGGGGCAAGACTACACCTCACAGTAGCGTAACATCGCACGACTCTGTGAAGAGGAACATAAGAAAGGACCTGAAACTCTTCCCAAGAATTAGTCCAGTTTATCATTAAATTCTTCCCAAATTTTATTAATTATAAATGAATCCAATTTATATAAACCAAAAGAAATATTCATATTATTTTCGAAACTGCTTTTTATGAAACATGATTCTATTATATTCCTTTCAACCATGGACTTGCTTGATACAACCTTCTCAGCATTTAGAAAATCAATTGGATGGTTAAAATCTCTCACATGAATAAATGGAGCATTAGAATCTTGTCCAGTTCTAATGTTATATTTATGTTGTTTTAATCTTAGTTCAAGACTTTTACCAGTTTGACCATAATAAACTTTATCGCATATTTTACAGGGAATCTTATAGACACATCCGTCAGCATTTTCGGGGGAATTTTTTATCAAAAGTCTTTTTACTGTATCAAGATTTTTAAATACAACTTTGATATTAAAATTCTTAAGAAAGGAAGGCATATCAACCAAGTTTTCATGGTAAGGGAGAACCAACATATTTTTGGTTGAATAAGGTTGGTTGTCCCTTTTTGGATTGTAAAAAGTATTCCTAGCTATTTTAAAAGATTTATCAATTATGTTTCTTGGGTATTTTAAATCATTAGCTATTTCATAAATTTTAGAAATTTCTTCATCTATGAACTCTGGACTACAAATACGTAAAGCTCTCAAAAACATTGAAGAAAAAACCGACACTTTAACTCTATCTTGATGTGAAGAGTAATAGTGTACATATGAACAATTATTTGTAGGTTTTCTGTAAATTTTGAATTTAAAATCAATGTTACCCTTAATAATAAACACATCTAGGAAGGGCAATGAGTTATTTACTTCGAATTCAACAGTAAAATTTATAGAATGAGCTAAGCTATTTAATTTAACAAGGAAATGGTTTATGTCTACATTCTTAGGCATAAGGCACAAAATATCATCAACATATCTATACCACTTAGCTCTATTGGGAAGGATAGTGTTAAGCAATCTTGTTTCGAAAAATTCCATATATAAGTTACTAAGAACAGGTGAAAGAGGATTTCCCATTGCCATACCAAACGTCTGAGTGTAAAACTCATCATTAAATACAAATTTTGCATCAACAATACAAAGTTTAATAAGTTTAATGATAGTAGGAACTGGCAATGGTAAATCATAATTAACCATTTCTTCAGATAAGAAACTTAGTAAATCATCAACTGGAACTTTTGTAAACAAGGAGGTAACATCAAAACTAACCATATTGAAATCATTTAAATCAGTCAAGGTGCTTAATTTTGGAGTGGTTGGTGCTATTATTTAATAAATGTATGGAAGAGGGTAAGGTACCTAGGGATTGGCAGAGAGCGTGTATTGTTCCTTTGTATAAAGGCAAAGGGGACAAAAGAGAGTGCAAAAATTATAGGGGAATAAGTCTGTTGAGTGTACCTGGTAAAGTGTATGGTAGAGTTATTATTGAAAGAATTAAGAGTAAAACAGAAAGCAGGATAGCAGATGAACAAGGGGGCTTTAGGAAAGGTAGGGGTGTGTAGACCAAGTGTTTACAGTGAAACATATAGGTGAACAGTATTTGGATAAGGGTAAAGATGTTTTTGTGGCATTTATGGATTTGGAAAAGGCGTATGATAGGGTAGATAGGGGGCAATGTGGCAGATGTTGCAGGTGTATGGAATAGGAGGAAGGTTACTGAAAGCAGTGAAGAGTTTTTATGAGGATAGTGAGGCTCAGGTTAGAGTGTGTAGGAGGGAAGGGGACTATTTCCCAGTAAAAGTGGGCCTTAGACAAGGATGTGTGATGTCACCGTGGTTGTTCAATATATTTATAGATGGGGTTGTAAGAGAAGTGAATGCGAGGGTCTTGGCAAGAGGTGTTGGGCTAAAAGATAAAGAAGCAAATACAAAGTGGGAGTTGTCACAGTTGCTTTTTGCTGATGACACTGTGCTTTTGGGAGATTCTGAAGAGAAGCTGCAGAGGTTGGTGGATGAATTTGGTAGGGTGTGTAAAAGAAGAAAATTGAAAGTGAATATAGGAAAGAGTAAGGTGATGAGGATAACAAAAAGAATAGGTGACGAAAGATTGGATATCAGATTGGAGGGAGAGAGTATGGAGGAGGTGAATGTATTCAGATATTTGGGAGTGGACATGTCGGCGGATGGGTCTATGAAGGATGAGGTGAATCATAGAATTGATGAGGGGAAAAGGGTGAGTGGAGCACTTCGGAGTCTGTGGAGACAAAGAACCTTGTCCATGGAAGTAAAGAGGGGAATGTATGAGAGTATAGTTATACCAACGCTCTTATATGGGTGTGAAGCATGGGTGATGAATGTTGCAACGAGGAGAAGGCTGGAGGCAGTGGAGATGTCATGTCTGAGGTCAATGTGTGGTGTGAATATAATGCAGAGAATTCGGAGTTTGGAAATTAGGAGGAGGTGCGGGATTACCAAAACGATTGTCCAGAGAGCTGAGGAGGGGTTGTTGAGGTGGTTTGGACATGTAGAGAGAATGGAACGAGACAGAGTGACTTCGAGAGTGTATAAATCTGTAGTGGAGGGAAGGCGGGGTAGGGGTCGGCCTAGGAAAGGTTGGAGGGAGGGGGTAAAGGAAGTTTTGTGTGCGAGGGGCTTGGATTTCCAGCAAGCATGTGTGAGCGTATTTGATAGGAGTGAATGGAGGCATATGGTTTTTAATACTTGACGTGCTGTTGGAGTGTGAGCAAAGTAACATTTATGAAGGGATTCAGGGAAACCGGCAGGCCGGACTTGAGTTCTGGAGATGGGAAGTACAGTGCCGGCACTCTGAAGGAGGGGTGTAAATGTTGCAGTTTTATAACTGTAGTGTAAAGCACCCTTCTGGCAAGACAGTGATGGAGTGAATGATGATGAAAGTTTTTCTTTTTCGGGCCACCCTGCCTTGGTGGGAATCGGCCGATGTGTTAATAAAAAAAAAAAAAAAATTGTCTTGCATATTTTGATATCACCTGTTTACTGTGATCTTTTTGCATATATATATATATATATATATATATATATGTCGTGCCGAATAGGTAAAACTGGTCAGTTAGCAAGAACTCATTTAAAATTACGTCCTTTCTAACTTTTTCTCTTATACGTTTAAAGATATGTTTTTTCATTTCTGTTAATGTAAAAATTAATAATTTTGTACCAAAAGAACCTTAGAAAGCTTACCAAACTTTGTTATAACAAGCGCAGTTTAATTTAGCCTAATCCAACTAAATATATTTTAGATAAGTTTACAATAATTTAATATTAAATAAACACAATGAAATATATTTTTTTCGTTAGGTTCAGAATGATTTTTGCGAAATTACTGCATACACAAATTTTAACTTGCTTTTTTCGGCAAGAAGAGCGTTGCTATTTAAGCTGGGTCATCAGGCCGTCCCACAAGGCTCTGTACTATCTCCTACACTATATATCTTATACACGAATGACTTGCCTGAACCACTTTACCCTAATACTCTCACAATTTCTTACGCAGATGACATAACACAACTCACTGCACACGAAACCTCTCGATTCCTCACCCACAGAACACAACGAGAGGTTGATAGGATCACTGCATGGGAACTCCAATGGAGAATTAAAACAAATCCCCTTAAATCCAAGATCACCTTTTTCTTTAAAAGACGTGGAGTTCTCACCCCTGTTGACCTAAAAACCAGCACCTCTCGCACACGTATACCACAAACCCGCTCTGTTGTCGTCCTAGGTGTCAACTTGGACACCAGGTTGACAATCAAACCTCACATCACTTCTAAAACTGCTGTTGCGGAGATTGCTCTCTCTCAGCTTTATAAGTTGCGAGGAGCTCACCCTGCAACTAAACTTCACCTCTACAAAGCCCTTATTAGGCCCTTCATTTCTTACTCTCCTCTAGCTCTATCACTATCTGCCAAAACCAATACCATAAAACTTCAGCGTGTCCAAAACCGAGCATTACGTTGGGTGTTGGGAGTGAAGTGGGATGATTTTGCAACCAGCGAATCTCTCCATCTCAGGACTAACACACCAGCTCTGAACGAATTTTGGAAGACACTTTCCGACAGACAAATTGACAGACTTGAGACTTACCATGAACATTGGACTGACTACCTTGATACCACAATAAAACGGCCTTATACCGAAGTCAACCTCTTCAGAGCTTTGAACGAACCTGCCCCTCCCCCCCGATACACATAATATAGCCTCCTTTTTACCACCTAATACTTCTCTTTAGAATGAACTAGTCCTAAACCTGATGTTTTCTACTTATCTCTACCTGCCATCCTATGAGAGTCGTCCTTGTGCAGTTTCCGAGATGAAGCAACTTGTAGATGTCCTTGGCTCCACCTGAACACCCTGCCTTTGCCCGATCTAAGCGTCTAGTCTTGCAGCAGTAAATACCTGTCACTATTAAGCCTCACAATGCCTTGCAGTTGGGTTTAGTCCTGACTCTATTTCTTACTCTAAAAAATTTCCTCTCACCCATCTATTCTTCGCCTATCCCCACTTCCCTCTAGCCCATTGTGGGTACTTACCTGAGAGTATTCGTTTCGTTTCGTCGACACAGTCTTCAATTACAAACTAAATGATCTGAAGAGAAAGGAGGAGAGAATAAGTGATCTTGATGCCCACGATGCCCTGTATCTCCTCACTGGGTGTCTTACTCTGCCAAGACTCACTTCCTGAGGTGCACAACCTCTTCCAACAACCCAACACTCAGCGAATATGACTCACTCCTGAGAACTATTTTTAAGAAGGCACTGAATCTGTCACTGGACGATCAGCAATGGGATCAAGCAACTCTTCCAGTGTGACTGGGAGGTATAGAGGTGCGCAAGGCAACGTTGTAGCTGCCAGTGTACTAGTAGCTGTCAGTGTAATAGTAACTGCCAGTGTACTAGTAGGTGCCAGTGTACTAGTAACTGCCAGAGTATTAGTAGGTGCCAGTGTATTAGTAGGTGCCAGTGTACTAGTAGGTACAGTGTACTAGTTGGTGCCATTGTACTAGTAGCTACCAGTGTACTAGTAGCTGCCAGTGAACTAGTAGCTGCCAGTGTACTAGTAGGTTCAGTATACTAGTAGGTGTCAGTGTACTAGTAGGTGCCAGTGTACTAGTAGGTGCCAGTGTACTAGTAGCTGCCAGTTTACTAGTAGGTACCAGTGTACTAGTAGCTGTCAGTGTACTAGTAGGTGCCAGTGTACTAGTAGGTGCCACTGTACTAGTAGCTGCCAATGTACTATTAGGTGCCAGTTTACTAGTAGCTGTCAGTATACTAGTAGGTGCCAGCGTACTAGAAGGTGCCAGTGTACTAGTAGCTGCCAGTGTACTAGTAGGTGTCAGTGTACTAGTAGCTGCCAGTGTACTAGTTGCTGTCAGTGTACTATTAGTTGGCAGTGTACTAGTAGCTGCCAGTGTACTAGAAGGTGTCAGTGTAGTAGTAGGTGCCAGTGTACAAGTAGGGGCCAGTGAACTAGTACTTGTCAGTGTACTAGTACCTGCCATTGTACTAGTAGGCATCACTGTACTAGTAGGCATCAGTGTACTAGTAGGTTCCAGTGTACTAGTAGGTGCCAGTGTACTAGTACATGGATTCCCAAAACTGCACAGTCCAGGGCAACATGGGTTCAGGGCAACATGGGTTCAGGGCAACATGGGTTCAGGGCAACATGGGTTCAGGGCAGGTCGCTCCTGTGTCTCACAACTACTGGATCACTATAATATGGTCTTGGATGCACTTGAAGAAAAACGGAATGCAGATGTAATATACACAGACTTTGCAAAAGCATTTGACAAGTGTGATCATGGCGTAACTGCGCGCAAAATACGTGCTGAAGGAATAATTGGCAAAGTTGGGAGATTGATCTTTAACTTTTAACTAATGGAACACAAACAGTAGTGGAAGACAGAGTTAAATCGGAAGCTGCCGTAGTCAAAAGCTCTCTTCTACAAGGCACAATACTCGCCCCCATCCTGTTCCTCATCCTCATATCAGACATAGACGATACTAAGATCTTCATGAGACTGTCATGTGTTGAGGACACAATTAACCTCGAAGAAGATATAAACCAAGTTTAAATAATGTGAGGGACCTGGGAGTGGTAATGTCTGAGTATTTCACTTTCAAGTATCACAACAGTGCCACGATCACAACTGCAAAGAAAATTATAGGATGGATAATATGAACGTCGAAAACAGGAAATGCCAAGCCAATGATAATCCTTTTCAAATCTCTTGTTCTCTCTAGGCTGGAATACTGCTGTACATTAACATCTCCTTTCAAAGCAGGTGAAATTGCAGATCAAGAGAGTATACAGAGAACCTTTACTGCACATATAAGTTTTATCAAACACCTCAACTACTGGGAATGCTTGGAAGCATTTGACTTGTACTCTCTGGAACACAGGCGATATAGATATATCATAATATTCACTTGGAAAATCCTAGAAGGAATGGTCCCGAATCTGCGCACAGAAATAACTTACGAAAGTAAAAGACTTGGCAGGCGGTGCAAAATACCCCCAAAGAAAAGTAGGGGGCCATTTGTACACTAAGAGAAAACACCATAAGTGTCCGGGTCCCAAGACTGTTCAACAGCCTACCACCATGCATAAGGGAAATTACCAATAGGTCCCTGGCTGCCTTCAAGAGGGAGCCGGACAGATACTTAAAGTCGGTGCCGGATCAACCGGGCTATGGTTCGTACGTTGGACTACGTGCGGCCAGCAGTAACAGCCTGGTTGATCAGGCTCTGATCCACCGGGAGGCTTGGTCGTGGAACTGGCCACGGGGGGTTGATCCCTTTAATATCCTCCAGGTAGACTCGAGGCAGGTAGTAGTTACCCGTGTACAGTTAGGTGCCAGTTTATCAGTAGCTGCTAGTGTACTAGTAGCTGCCAGTGTACTAGTAACTGTAAGTGTACTAGTAGATGTTAATGTACAATTAGGTGCCAGTGTACCAGTAGCTTCCAGTGTACTAGTAGCTGTCAGTGTACTAATAGGTGTCAGTGTACTATTAGTTGTCAGTGTACTAGTAGCCACCAGTATATTAGTAAGTGTCAGTTTACTAGTAGCTGTCAATTTACTAGTAGCTGCGAGTGTACTAGTGGCTGTCATTGTACCAGTAGGTGCCAATATACTAGTAGAGGACAGCGTGCTAGAAGGTGCCGTTGTACTAGTAGCTGCCAGTTTACTAGCGGTGTCATTGTATTAGTAGATGCCTGTGTACTAGTAGCTGCCAGTGTACTAGTAGCTGTGAGACTGTACTAGAAGTAGTGCAGATGTCTGTTGTATAGGAAGTGTGGAGTGTAATAGTGCAGGTGTCTGTTGTATAGGGAGTGTGGAGTGTAATAGTGCAGGTGTCTGTTGTATTGGGCTGCGAGCAGTGCACGGGAACACAAAGTGTACATGTAAACAAACATTTACCAGATTTATCCAGGTTACGAGAAGTTATTATGATTTGTTTTGTCAGTTAACGTCAGGTAAATTTAAATTATAAGTCACTCTATACCCATCACTGGAATAATATCAACCTTGATTAAAACCTATCTACAACGTAACAATATTTTGAAGCGAAAAATTTATGGAGTACAATGTGACCTTTGTCAAGAGTCGTGTCATGTTTCATGTGCCAATATTTATGCCTCTGTCAAAAATGGTATCAAAGTAGGGAAGTTTTTTGTGTCTGCTCGACAGACAGAAGACGGTGGGAGCATATTACATATTTAGTAAACAATGGAAACATAATATCCTCTCTGGTTACGAAAGAGAAGAATTAAGAGGTCCTGGAAAGAGAATAGTGTTACAACACCACATGGGGGATCAGAAACAATTTCATACAACATAAAAAGCAGAAAGGAAGTACATATGCAATATAATGAGGATACAACTGCACAGTAACACACAAGGGACTGAAACACAAATACAGATCACCGCCAGCAAGGCAAACTCAGCGATGCAAGACAGTGTTTCAGCTGATACTGTCGGCCCTGGTTCTCCTTTGGAAGACAAGTACCTGTAATGATCTAGAAATGCGAGACAGTGCGCCAGCTGGAGATAGTGGTTCTGGTACTTCTGAAGAAACAGGTAAAGATCTATAAACACAAAATAGCGTTTAAGCTGACGGCGTTAAAAGTGCGGATGATGTTTCAGGGGATGGTGTTGGTACATAACTATAAACAGCTGATGGTGGTACAGATGCCGGCACAGATGCCGAAGACTGTGGAGTCAGATCCGAAAGCTGCCCTAGTAGGGAACCCATCTCCCACAAATCCTAGCCAATAGAAAACAAATTTGTGCATATTCTATGCCTGGGGTATCTGTAGGCATGGAATATCTGAATAAACAAATGGGACGTACAACTTTGATCATCCAAATAATGCTGCGACCTCATTAGCAAAGAGTGTGTCATTCTCCTTTCTCTAAACTTTTTCACCCTGAAATGCTGCAACACAAACTGCTCTGCTCACTATTTGAAAGGGACCAGAAGCTACAAATTCCACAAACCTTGGGGAAAAAGTATGGTAGTTACAACCATACAATAGAAAAGATTTTCTAGTGCCAGGAAGAAAAAATTTGGCAGGAAATGACTGAAATGCTACACTTCGGAACCTTGTTGGAATGGAGGCACAGTCAGTGGCCCCCACTCTTGAACAACAGATATGAGTGCCAATAAATAAAGCCCCAAACAAACAAGAAATACGACATCATTTGTATTTACAAACATACAGGGTCTAAAGCCATCAACCAACAACAAAATACCTTTCATAAACAGACTCCTTACAAAGTCGAATGCAATGTTTGTTGCTTCCACAGAGACCCATAGAAAAGATCACCTTGACAACACAATATGGATACCAAGGTACAACTTATTTAGATGCAACCGAAAGTACAGGTAACATGGAGGTTTCTGGTCTATGTGTCACAGAGTCGTTCATCTGCTCAGAGAAACAGAGACAGGTTTACTACACGTCTCCGAAAATGTTATATTAGGAATCTAGTTCTAGCACTAAAAGAAAATAGATTTGAAGGTAGTTAGGTTAAGATAGGCTTGTATAGGCTATGCTAGGCTGGCATAGGCTAGCGACATGGTTACATATAAACATGTGTTTTTTACATTCCTTATTATTTCATGTCCTATAGTTAACCCTAATTTCACAATATATAAGTGCTAATTATATGATAATATTGCAAGGTACAAGGCACACACATTTAATAGCCTCTACATGGTTCACTGAACTGCATTGGCTTGGGGGGCTGGCTTAACTGTACAGGCTTCGGAGGACTGGCTTAACTGTACCGGCTTTAGGGGCTGACTTCCCCAGATGGATATTTCTTAAGAAAACATCATTATATCAATACACGGGCTTCTGTAACTCCTGTAACCTTCACCACAGTTATAAACTCGTTAGCAGCAGGAATACAGGGAGGCCCCGCTTATACAGGAGGTTAGTTTCCAGGCTACTCCTGGAAAGCGTTGTAAAGTTAATCAAAGTTTTTTTTTTTACTTTTTTCACTATCATACCAATAGAGCTAGATAAAAAAATGCATATACAGTACATACATTACTCTCCTTTAAATATTTTCATCCTTAACATATACTGAGTAGTGAATATGGTTATTTTAGGAAGTCTGAATAAATGAAGAATGGGTATTATTGAAAACCGCTGTATTAGTGAAATACTGTAAAGCGAAGCGCTGTGAAGCGGGGCTGTCCGTACATATTCTTCTAGAATGATGCCCAAGAAAAGGTTGGGTCCAGGAGCTTTTGTTTTCCATGCCTAAAGTCAGTAGCGGATCAGCCAGGCTGTGGTTCATACGTTGAACTAAGTGCGGTTGATCAGGCCCTGAACCACCGCGAGGCCTGGTCATGGGCTGGGCCGCGGAGGCGTTGACCTCCGGAATACCCTCCAGATAGACTCCAAGCAGGCTCCAGGTAGACTACAGGAAGACTCCAAGTAGATTCCAGGTACGCTCCAGGTAGACTGAAGGTAGACTCCAGGAAGACTCCAGGTAGCAGACTCCTGGTCTCGTTTTCCATCCAAAATTCCTTTTAACCCACAAAATACTCTATACAACACAAGACTCTATACAACACAAGACTCTATACAACACAAGACTCTATACAACACAACACTATATACAACACAAGACACTATCCAACACAACACTATATACAACATTTATTTCCTCATATTAATACTAACATTATTTATAACAACAAACTATAGCTGTAGACCAGGGTTGGCCAAAATGTGGCCCTAGGCCCGCATGTGGCCCTAGGCCCGCATGTGGCCCTTCTAGGAAATGGATGCAGCTATCACATGAAATTATGAATTATTTTTTATTAGGTCCCACAGTTACAAAATACTATTGTTATTATTCATAAAAAGTACAAAATCCTTTAAATTTGGATTTTCAGATTCCCCTTCATATTAAAAGGTTGGGGACTACTGCTGTAGAAGTGCCACTAGTTCCTGTGTGTGACGTAGCTCAATTGCTCATACGCACGTCCGGGGGTCGATTCCCGGTACGGCTGGAAACATTAGAACATGTTTCCTTAAGACTCCTGCTATCCATGTTCACCTAGCAGTAAATAGGTACCTGGGTGTTAGTCGACTGGTATGGATTGCATCCTGGGACAAAATTTTCCTGATTTAACCGAAATGCTCTGCATAAAAAGGGGCTTTCTATATAGTAGTATGTATACCTTGTACATGTACACCTTGTACATGTACACCTTGTACATGTACACCTTGTACCTGTATACCTTGTACATGTACTTGTAGAAACACAGATTATTAATACAATTTATTTCAAGCTAAAGAACATTACTAGTGAAAACATACTGGAACATTATGAACAAAGAAACAACAACAAGCGTCAATCTTCAAATCTTAACACATTTCTTCAGTTAATTGACGCCTTTTCAAATATTACTCATATTAATAACCATTTACGGATATTACATTGTTTATATTTATTTATACCTGAGCCAGCTTATGTTCACAGTTGTGGAGAAGTAATGGGTGGAAATATTTCACAATACCAGTAAGTAATAATAACAATAGTAATAACTACAGTAGTAGTAATAATGATAATAATAATAATAATAATAATAATAATAATAATAATAATAATAATAATAATAATAATAATAATAATAAATCATTTTTTAAGGTTTGCACCATGACAATTTATACACCACATGTGACAAATTTCGGGTCTCAGTAGCTTCATTACATGATCACCAGCAAATGACAGTGCAATTAATTTTATATGGTCCTTGGAACACAGCTTCAAGATCTACGAGAACCTTCGTAGAGCATCTAAATCCTAGTAATTAATTATCAGTTCATTGTTGAAGTGGACATGTGTCCAGGTCAGGCCAGAGAAGGATATAGTTGAGGACGGACCCACTATAAATAAGTCCCTTCAGGACAGTGCATAATTAATTCAAATAATCTTAATTTAATTCTCCATATTTGCGGCTGGTCCGTCTCGAACTGGATAAACGGATAACTGGATGTGTATCAGTATGGATCATTTAGCATTAAGAATTGTCCTTTATCACTAAACAAATAATCTAAAGGTACACCGTAACGACAGCTATAAATATAATTTTAACTGCCACTAAGCCTAATTTGGCTACTGTTATTAATATTGTGTTGTATTTAATTTTTTTTACTGAACCTCTTAGCTTTGGATATTAAAACTTCTTATATTAAGGAAGGTGAATTTGTTGTGTACGTGGTAACTGTGTACCAATTTAAATTAACTCTCACTGTGTATACTCCATTTATTGTTGATGAATATACATTTAAATACTATGTCCATTAATTATACAATGTTAATTGGGATGATTTAATGAATACTTATTATGAATCTGAGGAGTTATAACTTAACCTAGCTTATAATATTACATGCCAATTATTGTGCTATTAGACCTTCTTAAATGAAAGTAAGTTAAAGGTAAACTAACATAAGCCAGTAATATTCAATATTCCTTGTCTAGCCTAGTGATCATGTCATTTATAAATCTAATAACATGGCAGGAGATAATAAACTCAGTGTTGACCCAGAAAGATCAAAGCCTCACTTGACCAAAGGAGGAGTCAAGATACCTGTGCCATGGAGGTTTGCGATCACTGATACACCAATGACTCTGTAGATAAAGCGGAATTACTGATCAAATACGAGGCATTGATAGAATCATCTCATAAAAGTCGTTCTACAAGGAATTTGAAACCCAATTGAATGATGGATGCAAAGATCCTAGCAAGTCTGAACAGCTACAAGATAAATTTTGCGAATTAGAAGACAAAATGAAAGTGTAAACTAGTATGTTGACGTCACTTGATGGACACTAGTCTCACTACGAACACTCAAGGTAATTCTCGCATTTAGGTGACCTTATCGAAACTTCCCGAAGTAATGCTTCCTGTATTTAATTCTAACGATAATAATTGGGAAGAATTCTGGGAAAGATTTAAAGCTGCTATAGGTAACAGAGAGGATATAGCGGAGGTTACCAAGTTAATATACTTTAAGAGACAAGTGAGGGGTGACGCACACACCTTAATACAAGGTTTTCCTAACATCCAAGTTAATGAGTTAATGTGCAACAGTTGGGTGGCTTTATCCTTGCCACGGAAAAGTTCCCGGCAGAGCTAGGCTAGAATTATCTCTGAAGGTGGCTAGAACAAGTACACGATGATAAACTGTACATGTTTCAGGGGAGGGGGGTGGGGTACGCTTAGATCGGAAATATGTGTCTAAGGACATTGCAGTTTCTAAAATGATGGATGTGAATAAAATGTTTTCAGATCACCCACGAGTGATAACCGATATGAAATGGGCAACTGTAGTCTGCGTGGACAGATCATTTTCGAAATTGATGATTGTATAAACTGGTGACAGGCAGTTACGAAAACGCTGGCTGTTAATGTGCTTCCAGGCAACACTGGTACATCTGCAACACAAGGGGCGCAACATCCTCCGATAACTGATGAAATTGAAAAAAAAATACATTAACCGAAATGCACAATAAAGATTTTGATCCGGCCTCATTACAGTCTGGGCTCGAACAGGTATTGTGAAGAGAAACCATAGACATGGATATTGTGAGGAAAAAAGATAAAACAACGACGGATGCGGAAGATGTCATTGATGTCAGCTAGACCTGTATACCATGTACATGTACTTGTAGTAAATAAAGATAAAGACATTTATTTATACAAGTACATGTACAAGGAATACAGGCCTAGCTGACATCAATGACATACTACTATATAGAAAGCATTTCGGGCAAATTAGGTCAATTTTGTCCCAGGATGCGACCCACACCAGTTGACTAACACCCAGGTACCCATTTCATACTGGTGGGTGAACATGGACAGCAGGTGTCTTATGGAAACACGTTCCTAATATTATCCAGCCGTACCGGAGATTCGAACTCCGGACCTCCTCAGTGTGAGATTAGTGCGCTAGCGATATATAGATAAATCGTATAGACATGCCAGAAGCCAGTGTTCAGCAGTTGTTATCATACGTCAGCTGGCGAGTAAAAATGAAGACAAAATTGGAGTTTCTAATTACAAACGTTGAAGAAAATGTGAAAAACCGGAGGTCGATGGAATACCCATTGGATTTTATATGCGCCAACGGGATGTAATGAAATCTTTCTGCGTGAATATGTATAATGAAATGTGGAGACAAGAGAAGTTAGGAGCACTGCAGTCTACCGGAGTAGTGGTATTAGTACCAAAAATAACTGAATGAGAAGTTAGGAGCACTGCAGTCTACCGGAGTAGTGGTATTAGTACCAAAAATAACTGAATGAGAAGTTAGGAGCACTGCAGTCTACCGGGTGTAGTGGTATTAGTTCCAAAAATAACTGAATGAGAAGTTAGGAGCACTGCAGTCTACCGGAGTAGTGGTATTAGTACCAAAAATAACTGAATGAGAAGTTAGGAGCACTGCAGTCTACCGGAGTAGTGGTATTAGTACCAAAAATAACTGAATGAGAAGTTAGGAGCACTGCAGTCTACCGGAGTAGTGGTATTAGTTCCAAAAATAACTGAATGAGAAGTTAGGAGCACTGCAGTCTACCGGGTGTAGTGGTATTAGTTCCAAAAATAACTGAATGAGAAGTTAGGAGCACTGCAGTCTACCGGGTGTAGTGGTATTAGTTCCAAAAATAACTGAATGAGAAGTATTTAGCGATAAGATTTTTTTTGCGAAAGTATTATGCATAAGAATGAATAAGGTTATTGGACGGAATAGTTGGTTAAAGACAGTACAGAGTGCCAGGACGGAATGGTTGGTTAAAGACAGTACAGAGTGCCAGGACGGAATGGTTGGTTAAAGACAGTACAGAGTGCCAGGCCGGAATGGTTGGTTAAAGACAGTACAGAGTGTCAGGACGGAATGGTTGGTTAAAGACAGTACAGAGTGCCAGGCCGGAATGGTTGGTTAAAGACAGTACAGAGTGCCAGGACGGAATGGTTGGTTAAAGACATTACAGAGTGCCAGGACGGAATGGTTGGTTAAAGACAGTACAGAGTGCCAGGACGGAATGGTTGGTTAAAGACAGTACAGAGTGCCAGGACGGAATGGTTGGTTAAATACAGTACAGAGTGCCAGGACGGAATGGTTGGTTAAAGACATTACAGAGTGCCAGGACGGAATGGTTGGTTAAAGACATTACAGAGTGCCAGGACGGAATGGTTGGTTAAAGACAGTACAGAGTGCCAGGACGGAATGGTTGGTTAAAGACAGTACAGAGTGCCAGGATGGAATAGTTGGTTAAAAACAGTACAGAGTGCCAGGACGGAATGGTTGGTTAAAGACAGTACAGAGTGCCAGGACGGAATGGTTGGTTAAAGACAGTACAGAGTGCCAGGACGGAATGGTTGGTTAAAGACAGTACAGAGTGCCAGGACGGAATGGTTGGTTAAAGACAGTACAGAGTGCCAGGACGGAATGGTTGGTTAAAGACAGTACAGAGTGCCAGGACGGAATGGTGGGTTAAAGACAGTACAGAGTGCCAGGACGGAATGGTTGGTTAAAGACAGTACAGAGTGCCAGGACGGAATGGTTGGTTAAAGACAGTACAGAGTGCCAGGACGGAATGGTTGGTTAAAGACAGTACAGAGTGCCAGGACGGAATGGTTGGTTAAAGACAGTACAGAGTGCCAGGACGGAATGGTAGTGCTGGACATATCATCATCGACGATTATATTTACAGGTAAACGAACGTAATGCTGGCCCAGGCATTCTGGCTACGGATTGGAGACGAGCTTTTGGCAATGTGTTGGGAGACGATGTGGAGGATTGGAGATAATTTATTAAGGTCGTTTTGGACTTAATACTACAAGCCATGTGTTAAACTTCAAAGAAATGGCAAATTGGGTAAACAATGTACCATGAATACAGGTGTCCGCTATTCAGTATCCCAACTGGTATTTGTGATTTGAGAAAGAGTACTAAATGGTCTGCTAAGATCAGGAGGTCACTACTTTCCACGTATCGATGGATATGTTGATGATACAAGTGTTATAAAATAAGGAGTCTAATATAAGTGACTTGAGTGGAACAGCGAGCACAGCACGAACGTATGAAGTAGCAAGAAGACTATGTATTAATCCAAAGAAGACAAAACTACTTGGATTACATACGTGGATAAGAAAAAAAGACTGGGATGACAGTAAGACCATGGTGGTTCAATAACTAGAAACAAAATTGCGGATTGTTTTGATAATGACAAGAGTAAAAGCTAGAAAACGTAATTCACGCTTGGTGCAAGGTAGAAATGCAGAATTAACTATTCAGAGACCAGTTGCCGTAAATGCATTATTGGTCTAGACAACATTGTATGTATCAAACTTTTAACCCTTGTTAGACGAAGTTATTCGCAAAATAAACTGAGGTAAATGTGTGGTAAGACAGGTGAACGATAATGTTACCAGTGAAACTTGGTATAACTGGAGAGAGTTTCAGGGGTCAACGTCCCTGCGGGCTCAGTCTGTGACCAGGCCTCATGTTGGATCAGAGCCTGATCAACCAGGCTGTTACTGCTGACCGCACGCACTCCAACGTACGAACCACAGCCTGGCTGGTCAGGTGCCTGTCCAGTGCCTGTCCAGTGCCTCTCCAGTGCCTGCTTGAAGACAGCCAGGGGTTTGTTGGTAATCCAACTGGTGGTAGTAGTTTGATATGTAGAAAATCCCTGTGTGTATGTTTGAATAATCCAGCGTACAGGAACATTTCAAAATAAGTGGTTAACAAGGAAATATAAATGTAATAAAAGAGATTTGTGTTGTAGAGAAATAAGGATAGCACTGTTTGTGCCAGATGTGGCTGGTAATACATTATACAAGTTTAGTTTAGAGAAAGAGATATATCAAAAAGTAAACGGATTATATCCATTATACAAATGGGATCGTGCATGTTGGTAGTCACTAAACCGAGAACTGAACCAAAGTAACGTAAGTTTCTGTATAAATATAAGCATTGGGTCTTGCCGTCTAACCGGTCTTGCTCAGGAAGACATTAGTTAGAGAGGAAATGTGGCGTACATGTAGTAAACACGATGGGGGTAAATATATGAGTGAAGAATATGTTGTCACACGCTGCAGTAAGAGATACTGTGATTACTAGCAATAAGATTCGAAAACTGTATCCAGAATGAAGTCATGGAG
Organism: Cherax destructor; assembly: GCA_009830355.1. NCBI lineage: Eukaryota > Metazoa > Arthropoda > Malacostraca > Decapoda > Parastacidae > Cherax > Cherax destructor. Next base: position 13,184 of record WNWK01014250.1, on the reverse strand, counting down.
TTAGTATTGGCTGCTCTAGTAACTGAATATATATATATTTGATGTGAGACATTACGTGATGAGATTATATTTGAAGAGAACAAAAATAAGTTGTTAGCAGGGGTAAAGTACCAAAACAACAAGTATATTGATGGAGATTTTTAGAAAAATTTCACAATCATTATCAGGAATTAACGCTACAATGACTGATAGAGTTTTGTGCAAAGAAGTGAGTTGAAATAATTATTTATTATGTGTTGTGCTCATTATAACCTGAATCATAAATAAATTATTTTTTTAATTATCCATATTGACATATATATGTGCGAATATTATATATGCATAAACTTGTGGATGTTTACGATCTCTCTCTCTCTCTCTCTCTCTCTCTCTCTCTCTCTATATATATATATATATATATATATATATATATATATATATATATATATATATATATATATATATATATATATATATATATATATATATATATATATACTATATTCTTTCTTTCAACACGTCGGCCGTTTCCCACCGAGGCAGGGTGGCCCAAAAGGAAAAACGAAAGTTTCTCCTTTTACATTTAGTAATATATAAAGGAGAAGGGGTTACTAGCCCCTTGTTCCCAGCATTTATATATATATATATATATATATATATATATATATATATATATATATATATATATATATATATATATATATATATATGCAAACAATCGTAGACAGGCGATCTTAACTATGCAAGACAAGCCACGGGGATGGAAATCTTTAGCTCAAGTACTTTCACACTTCTCAGTGCATCATCAGGAGCTGTGCAATGTTGCAAGAGATCAACTTAAGAAGGGAGAGAGTTCTCAGAGTAGTGTAGTGAGGATGAGAACCTGGTTTGCCTACGTGAGGTATTAAAAAACATCAATATAAACCTTGCTTTCACAAACACAGGAACTGTGAAACAAAGACTGATTAAAAACCCACCCTCCAACACACCCTCCAACACACCCTCCAGCACACCCTCCAACACACCCTCCAACACACCCTCCAACACACCCTCCAACAAAGTTGGTGGGATTTACAAGGTCCCATGTACTCAGTGTCCTCTCTCATATATTGGTCAAACAGGTAAATATATGGAAACCAGAATAGCCCAACATAAATACTCAGTCAGGACAGGGCAGGAGTCGAATGCTGTCTACAACCACGTTAGTTCCTGTAATCACCACCGGGGTGGGCTGCTGCCCAGATTATAGCACCAAACAGTTCTGTCATGGAAAGAAACATAACTGAATCTTCTCTCTTGAAACATGAAAGGAATACAGTATATAACTCATATTATGGGTTATACAAGCTCGATAGCTATTTAGTAGAGTCCATTGTACACAATCTTAAACAACAATGCTTTACAAAATCACAGGATTCTCATTATGGCAGGTGGGTTGATGGATTGGTGACCAGTGTCTACGCACCAAAACTTCACACCACGTCAGTTGTGAATGGTTATATAACGCGTTTAGCTGTTAGTGTACCATACAGTGACAGCCGTCTAGCAGTTAGTGTACCATACAGTGACAGCCGTCTAGCAGTTAGTGTACCATACAGTGACAGGCACAAGATTACGAGATAACATAAGGAGAGGTTAAAGGGTATTAGTAGAAATTAGAAATTCAGATCATAGAAATATCGGAAAGGCATAGAAGATTCCCAAGTAAGGCATATTAACCGACACTGAGAAGAATAGTAGACAATATTTAACAAGAGATACTTCTGAGTACCTCTGTAGAACATTTGAGTACCCCAGAGGAGGACATTTAAACGGACAAAGAACACATTCTATTCCTTTCTTTTATTATTTAAAAAGGATACACAGAATAATAACAATCCATGTGTATAGTATTCAACGAGAAACATATTTTCTCAAACCACGTGACCTGTTATAAACGACTAGAAAAAACTTGGGTCTGGCTATTATATCTTATAATTTCATTCTTGACATCTCAGAAACCCTCCTCCCCCATATGGGTAGTAGGGGGATGGTGGGAGGGTGGGGTTGGCACTGACCACTAACCACATTTTAAAGAAAACCGTGGACGGTGAGACATCCGCACTAGGCTACTCTGAGAACTCTCTCCCTTTTTTAGTTCCTCTCTTGCAACATACGCACTGAGAAGTGTCAAAGTACTTGAGGTAAAGTTTTCCACCCCCCCATGGCTTGTCTTGCGTATATATATATATATATATATATATATATATATATATATATATATATATATATATATATATATATATATATATATATATATATATATATATATATATAAGAACATAAGAACATAAGAAAGGAGGAACACTGCAGCAGGCCTGTTGGCCCATACTAGGCAGGTCCTTCACAATCCATCCCACTAACAGAATATTTGCTCAACCCAATTTTCAAAGCTACCCAAGAAATAAGCTTTGACAATTCTACCCACTCATGCGCGAGTCCCACTCAAATCCAACCCCTCTCACTCATGAATTTATCCAACCTAAATTTGAAACTACCCAAGGTCCTAGCTTCAATAACCCTACTAGGCAGACTGTTCCACTCATCAACTACCCTATTTCCAAACCAATATTTTCCTATATCCTTTCTAAATCTAAACTTATCTAACTTGAATCCATTATTGCGGGTTCTCTCTTGGAGAGATATCCTCAAGACCTTATTTATATCCCCTTTGTTAATACCCATTTTCCACTTGTATACCTCGATCATGTCTCCCCTCATTCTACGTCTTACAAGTGAATGTAATTTTAGGGTCTTCAATCTTTCTTCGTAAGGAAGATTTCTAATGCTATGTATTAATTTAGTCATTCTACGCTGAATGTTTTCTAACGAATTTATGTCCATTCTGTAATATGGAGACCAGAACTGAGCTGCGTAATCTAGGTGAGGCCTTACTAATGATGTATAAAGCTGTAATATAACCTCTGGACTTCTGTTGCTAACACTTCTTGATATAAATCCCAGTAATCTATTTGCCTTATTACGTACGCTTAGGCATTGCTGTCTTGGTTTAAAGTTGCTGCTTACCATCACCCCCAAGTCCTTCTCGCAATCTGTATGGCTAAGTTCTACGTTATTTAACTTATAAGTGCTTGGGTTATGGACACTCCCGAGCTTCAGAACCTTGCATTTATCTACATTGAACTGCATCTGCCAGTATATATATGTATATATATATGTCGTGGCGATTAGGTAAAACTGGTCAATTAGCAAGAACTCATCTAAAATTAAGTCCTTTCTAAAATTTTCTCTTATACGTTTAAAGATATATTTTTTTAATTTATGTTAATGTAAAAAATTATAATTTTGTACCAAAAGAAACTTAGAAAACTTACCTAACCTTATTGTAACAAGCGCAATTTAATTTAGCCTAACCCAACTAAATATATTTTAGATACGTTTACAATAATTAAATAATAAACAAACACAATGAAATATATTTTTGTCGTTAGGTTCAGAATGATTTTAGCGAAATTATTGTATACACAAATTTTCGCTTGTCTTATACGGCAAGAAGAGCGTTGCTATTTAAGCCAAAATCGTAAGTTTTTCCTAATATGCACGACATATGTATGGAAAAATAAACACATAAGCAGTATAATGTGATCCTTTATTGACAACGTTTCGCCCACGCAGTGGGCTTTATCGAGTCACAGACAGATCTACCTGGAAAATGAGCAACATGGAGATATATATAGGGTACAGTCAGGTGGAGAATGCTGGGTCAGGTGGAGAAAGCTGCATGTGACAGTCTTAAAAGTAGTGTGATAGTTAAAAACATTGTGTGACTTAAAGGACCTGCAGTGTACCATTCTTGAGTTCTAGGTGGGATAGCGTTGAAGAAGTTTCTTGGCAATAGGTTCAGCTATGTTGTAGAAGCCGTTGTTCTGGTTGAAGTTGTTGGATATACAGATGAGTGATGATTCTAGGATTCTTCGGTATTGCGTGTTGTCTTCTCTGGCGATGAGTCTTGCGTTTCTGTAGTTGATTAAATGGTTGTGTAAATTTCGGTGTTGAACACAGGCATTTCTTGAGTCGTCAGATCTGCCTGCGTACTGGTGTTCTGAAATGCGTGTTTGTAGGTCTCTGGATGTTTCGCCAACGTATAATTTGCTGCAGCCATTACAAGGGATTGTGTATACCCCTGCCGTGGATTGAAGCTTTTCCTGTCTGTTACTGGTAATGTCCTTGATGGTGGTGGATGTGGAGGTGGATACTCGGAATGAGGTCTTAGAAAAAATGTTGGAAACGTGTTTGGAAATGGAGTTGGTGGGAAGGACTATGTATCTCTTCTCAGCAGTGTCTTCTCTGGGTGTGTTGAAGATGTTTAATGCCCGTCGTCTGCAGTCTCTAATAAGAACATAAGAACATAAGAAAGGAGGAACCCTGCAGCAGGCCTGTTGGCCCATTCTAGGCAGGTCCTTCACATTCCATCTCACCAACAGAATATTTGTTCAACCTAATTTTCAATGCTACCCAAAAAATAAGCTTTGATAATTTTATTTACTCATGTGCAATTCCCACTCAAATCCAACCCCTTTCACTCATGAATTTATCCAACCTAAATTTAAAACTACCCAAGGTCCTTGCTTCAATAACCCTACTAGGCAGACTGTTCCATTCATCAACTACCCTATTTCCAAACCAATACTTTCCTATATCCTTTCTAAATCTAAACTTATCTAACTTGAATCCATTATTGCGGGTTCTCTCTTGGAGAGATACCCTCAAGACCTTATTTATATCCCCTTTGTTAATACCCATTTTCCACTTGTATACCTCGATCATGTCTCCCCTCATTCTACGTCTTACAAGTGAATGTAATTTAAGGGTCTTCAATCTTTCTTCGTAAGGAAGATTTCTAATGCTATGTATTAATTTAGTCATTCTACGCTGAATGTTTTCTAACGAATTTATGTCCATTCTGTAATATGGAGACGAGGATAGTGAAGTTTGGAAAAAACTTGTTCAATGAGGGAGCATTCTTCTTCAAGGAACTCACTGCTGCAGATTCTGAGTGCGCTCAGGAAAAAGCCTATAATTACACCACGTTTAATTTTGGTGTCGTGGTGAGAGTAGAAGTGGAGAAGATCGTGTTGATTGGTAGATTTTCGATAGACTTTAAAACGAAGTTCATGGTCAGCTTTGCAGAGAAGAACATCAAGGAAAGGAAGAGTGTTGTCGACTTCTTCTTCTAGTGTAAACTGGATTGATGGCTCAACCTGGTTGAGTTCGTGTTGGAGAGCTTGAACGTTGAAGCGTCTGGGAGTTATGATGAGAATGTCGTCAACATAACGAAGCCAGGTGACAGAAGAGGGAATAATAGTGGAAAATCGTTCGGCTTCCAAATGTTCCATATATAGGTTCGCAAGGACGGCACTAAGTGGCGATCCCATGGGTAGTCCAAAAGTTTGCTGAAAGAGTTGGTTTTCGAAAGAGAAACATGTAAAGCCCACACATAGTTCAACAAGGTCGATGAAATCGCTGGCTGGAAGAGGAAGATCAAGCGAGTCGTCAATTTTCCTGCGCAAGAGATCGATAGCTTGTGTAGTAGGTACTTTGGTGAATAGGGATGTTACATCAAGGCTGGATAGTTTCTTGTTTCTGATGTTGATGTTGCGAATGCAATTTCAATAAAACAATAAAGCATCTATTGAAGGGCAAAGATGAATTAATTAAAAAATTTACTTCTACTAATCCATCTTTACCTTATATGTATGGATTAATTAAAACACACAAACCTGGTAATCCTGTTAGACCAATTATTAGCTCCATAGGTTCAGTTTCTTATAAACTTTCTAAATGGCTTGTTGATATTTTGAGCCCAACTTAGATTTAGTTGATAAATTAAGCACCTTGACTGATTTAAATGATTTCAATATGGTTAGTTTTGATGTTACCTCCTTGTTTACAAAAGTTCCAGTTGATGATTTACTAAAGTTCTTATCTGAAGAACTGGTTAATTACGATTTACCATTGCCAGTTCCTACTATCATTAAACTTATTAAACTTTGTATTGTTGATGCAAAATTTGTATTTAATGATGAGTTTTACACTCAGAAGTTTGGTATGGCAATGGGAAATCCTCTTTCACCTGTTCTTAGTAATTTATATATAGAATTTTTCGAAACAAGATTGCTTAACACAATCCTTCCCAATAGAGCTAAGTGGTATAGATATGTTGATGACATATTGTGCCTTATGCCTAAGAATGTAGACATAAACCATTTCCTTGTTAAATTAAATAGCTTAGCTCATTCTATAAATTTTACTGTTGAATTTGAAGTAAATAACTCATTGCCTTTCCTAGATGTTTTTATTATTAAGGGTAACATTGATTTTAAATTTTAAATTTACAGAAAACCTACAAATAATTGTTCCTATGTACACTATTACTCTTCACATCAAGATAGAGTTAAAGTGTCGGTTTTCTCTTCTATGTTTTTGAGAGCTTTACGCATTTGTAGTCCAGAGTTCATAGATGAAGAAATCTCTAAAATTTATGAAATAGCTAATGATTTAAAATACCCAAGAAACATAATTGATAAATCTTTTAAAATAGCTAGAAATACTTTTTACAATCCAAAAAGGGACAACCAACTTTATTCAACCAAAAATATGTTGGTTCTCCCTTACCATGAAAACTTGGTTGATATGCCTTCTTTTCTTAAGAATTTTAATATCAAAGTTGTATTTAAAAATCTTGATACAGTAAAAAGACTTTTGATAAAAAATTCCCCCCAAAATGCTGACGGATGTGTCTATAAGATTCCCTGTAAAATATGCGATAAAGTTTATTATGGTCAAACTGGTAAAAGTCTTGAACTAAGATTAAAACAACATAAATATAGCATTAGAACTGGACAAGATTCTAATGCTCTGTTTATTCATGTGAGAGACTTTAACCATCCAATTGATTTTCAAAATGCTGAGAAGGTTGTATCAAGCAAGTCCATGGTTGAGAGGAATATAATAGAATCATGTTTCATTAAAAGCAGTTTTGAAAATAATATGAATATTTCTTTTGGTTTATATAAATTGGATTCATTTATAATTAATAAAATTTGGGAAGAATTTAATGATAAATTGGACTAATCTTAATTCTTGGGAAGAGTTTCTGGTCCTTTCTTATGTTCCTCTTCACAGAGTCGTGAGATGTTACGCTACTGTGAGGTGTTGTCTTTGTTAGTGTGATGTGACTGTGAGGTGTATTCTGCCTCTTTATAAGCCTTCTTTTCACGTTTCCTTTTATAGTTCCTTGATAAGTTTATTATGGTCAAACTGGTAAAAGTCTTGAACTAAGATTAAAACAACATATTTAATTTAACAAGGAAATGGTTTATGTCTACATTCTTAGGCATAAGGCACAATATGTCATCAACATATCTATACCACTTAGCTCTATTGGGAAGGATTGTGTTAAGCAATCTTGTTTCGAAAAATTCTATATATAAATTACTAAGAACAGGTGAAAGAGGATTTCCCATTGCCATACCAAACTTCTGAGTGTAAAACTCATCATTAAATACAAATTTTGCATCAACAATACAAAGTTTAATAAGTTTAATGATAGTAGGAACTGGCAATGGTAAATCGTAATTAACCAGTTCTTCAGATAAGAACTTTAGTAAATCATCAACTGGAACTTTTGTAAACAAGGAGGTAACATCAAAACTAACCATATTGAAATCAATTATATTTCAAAAAGTATATTGAAATCGATTATATTTCAATTATTGAAATCAATTATATTTCAAGAAGTATAAGCAACAGAAGTCCAAAAGTTATTTTACAGCTCTATACATCACTAGTGAGACCTCATTTGGATTATGCAGCTCAGTTTTGGTCTCCTTACTACAGGATGGATATAGATAAATTGGAGAACATACAAAGAAGAATGACTAAAATGATTTACAGTATAAGAAATCTCCCGTATGAAGATAGACTTAGAGCATTGAATCTCCACTCTCTGGAGAGACGTAGAATGAGGGGAGATATCATCGAGGTGTACAAGTGGATGATGGGCATAAACAAAGGCGATATTAATAAAATACTGAGGATATCGAACCAAGTAAGAACGAGAAATAATGGATTTAAATTGGATAAATTTAGATTTAGAAAGGACATAGGCAAGTACTGGTTTTCGAACAGAGTTGTAGATATCCTCAGAAATAATGGATTTAAATTGGATAAATTTAGATTTAGAAAGGACATAGGCAAGTACTGGTTTTCGAACAGAGTTGTAGATATCCTCAGTAGGATAATTGATTCAAACATAGATGTCATAGAACTTCAGGAAGATTTAGACAAACTTAATTCGTGGTCAGAAAAGTGGCAGATGCAGTTCAATGTAGATAAATGCAAGGTTCTGAAGCTCGGGAGTGTCCATAACCCAAGCACTTATAAGTTAAATAACGTAGAACTTAGCCATACAGATTGCGAGAAGGACTTGGGGGTGATGGTAAGTAGCAACCTTAAACCAAGACAGCAATGCCTAAGCGTACGTAATAAGGCAAATAGATTACTGGGATTTATATCAAGAAGTGTTAACAACAGAAGTCCAGAGGTTATATTACAGCTTTATACATCATTAGTAAGGCCTCACCTAGATTACGCAGCTCAGTTCTGGTCTCCATATTACAGAATGGACATAAATTCGTTAGAAAACATTCAGCGTAGAATGACTAAATTAATACATAGCATTAGAAATCTTCCTTACGAAGAAAGATTGAAGACCCTAAAATTACATTCACTTGTAAGACGTAGAATGAGGGGAGACATGATCGAGGTATACAAGTGGAAAATGGGTATTAACAAAGGGGATATAAATAAGGTCTTGAGGATATCTCTCCAAGAGATAACCCGCAATAATGGATTCAAGTTAGATAAGTTTAGATTTAGAAAGGATATAGGAAAGTATTGGTTTGGAAATAGGGTAGTTGATGAGTGGAACAGTCTGCCTAGTAGGGTTATTGAAGCTAGGACCTTGGGTAGTTTCAAATTTAGGTTGAATAAATTCATGAGTGAGAGGGGTTGGATTTGAGTGGGACTCGCGCATGAGTGGGTAGAATTGTCAAAGCTTATTTCTTGGGTAGCATTGAAAATTGGGTTGAGCAAATATTCTGTTAGTGGGACGGATTGTGAAGGACCTGCCTAGTATGGGCCAACAGGCCTGCTGCAGTGTTCCTCCTTTCTTATGTTCTTATGTTCTTATGCGTGGAACAATCTTCCGAGTAGGGTGATAGAGGCTAGGACCTTGGGTGGCTTTAAAAAGAGATTGGACAAATATATGAGTGGGAGGGGCTGGGTTTGATTGGTGTCGTGGGTGCAGGAGTAAATTCTTAGGTAGTGGTGGTTTTGATAAGGACCTGCCTTGTATGGGCCAGTAGGCCTTCTGCAGTGTTCCTCCATTCTTATGTTCTTAATGTGAGTAGTCGGGGATATAAATAAGGTCTTGAGGATATCTCTCCAAGAGAGAACCCGCAATAATGGATTCAAATTGGATAAGTTTAGATTTAGAAAGGATATAGGAAAATATTGGTTTGGAAATAGGGTAGTTGATGAGTGGAACAGTCTGCCTAGTAAGGTTATTGAAGCTATGACCTTGGGTAGTTTCAAATTTAGGTTGGATAAATACATGAGTGAGAGGGGTTGGATTTGAGTGGGACTCGCACTTGAGTTAATAGAATCTGCAAAGCTTATTTCTTGGGTAGAATTGAAAATTAGGTTGGGCAATTATTCTGTTAGTGGGATGGATTGTGAAGGACCTGCCTAGTATGGGCCAACAGGCCTGCTGCAGTGTTCCTCCTTTCTTATGTTCTTATGTCACGAAAGCGCTTGGAATTCTTCTATTTTTTCATAGTGGTTGTTTTGCACACACACACACATATATATATATATATATATATATATATATATATATATATATATATATATATATATATATATATATATATATATATATATATATATATATATATATATATATATATATTTGATGCTTTGGTCCGCCTCATGGTGAGCGAAAACACATGACGCTCTAGTCCACTGAACCACACAATCCTTAAGAGTAGAGCATCCAGTAGGACTGAATGTTGTACTCGCTACCCAAGGACATACGGTGGTATGGATGCCTCTAAGCTAATTTCATTCTACTTCCTGTTTGGTGTACTAGCTCACCAAGCAGTATATTATATTATTGTAACCACAAACGAGTGGTATTGGTCAATACCTACACTGCACTACCCAGGGTCGAACCCATAATGCTTTGGATTTCGCTCACCATGAGGCAGGCCAAAGCATCATGGGTTCGACCCCTGGATAGTGCAGTGTAGTTATTGATCAATACCACTCGGGGGGAGCGAACCCGTGTTGTTTTAGCCCGCCTCATGGTGAGCGAAATTTCCACTACGCTCTAACCCACGGGACCATACAATCCTACAAGAATCACGCACACAGCAGTGCTAGGTGTTGTACCATGATCCGAGGACATACGATGGTGTGGGTGCCTCAGAGCTAATTTCAGTCTACTCCCCGTTTGGTGTATTAACCTCCACAAGCAGTAAGTAAGTAAGTTTATTCAGGTATACACAAATACATTTACATAGATTATCATACATATCAGCACATGTGTAGAGAACCTAGGATAACCCAAAAAAGTCAGACAGAGTGACTTATTTCCATTGGGGTATTGTATTGTAACCACGAACAAGTGGTATTTAATCAAACTAGTAATAAGTGCAGAACGATCACTCTATAAATCTATGGTGTGGTGCAGTGGACATTATGCGGTATAAGACAATTTATGAATGTACTGTACATAGGGATATATTAATTGCAGTTTATTTCAATATTGTTTATGTACTTACAGACTACATAAAATATCTAAGCATTGAGTTTTAATAATAATAATAAACTACCTCAGAATAGGTGTTCGTACGAGGCTAAACCCTTGCATAGCATCAATATTTTAGGTATAAATCCTAACTTTTGAATGACATCAAAAATACACCCAGCCTCAAACTATCAAACATATTTTGCTAAAGCCACCTGTGTACATTGTTGATGCTAGGCAAACCAGATGCCCGTGCTAACAAAATGATGAGGTCGTCTTCAGTATAACATACGAACATAAAAAAGAAGGAACACTGCAGCAGGCTACGGGCCCATGCAAGGCATGTCCAAGTCTCCAACCGGCTTAAGCCAATGCCCCGACTCAGCCAGGTCAGGTTACATTCACTTAAGGAAGGAGCATGGCATCTGACCTAGTGGCACAAGTTAGTCAGGACCAACTCACACCCACCTGCACCCACTCATATATTTATCTAGCCGACCACCTGGATTTAACCCTCACCAGGTAAACTCCAGGTAGTCAGGTTACTTCCACTTAAGGAATTAGTACGGCATCTGACCTAGTAGCACAAGCTAGTCAGGTCCAACTCACACCCACCCACACCCACTCATGTATTTATCTAACCTATTTTTAAAACTACACAACGTCCCAGCCCCTATGACGGTACTCGGTAGTTTGTTCCACTCATCCACAACTCTATTACCAAACCAGTGCTTTCCTATATCCTTCCTGAATCTGAACCTTTCCAACTTGAAACCATTGCTGCGAGTCCTATCTTTGCTGTATATTTTCAGTACGCTATTTAAATCCCCTTTATTTATTCCTGTTTTCCATTTATACACCTCAATCATATCCCCCCTAATTCTACGCATTTCTAGAGAGTGCAGATTCAAGGCCCTCAGTCTGTCCTCATAGGGAAGATTTCTGATACATGGAATCAACTTTGTCATCCTCCTCTGTACGTTTTCCAGTGCATTTATATCCATTCTGTAATACGGTGACCAGAACTGTGCAACATAATCTAAATGAGGCTTAACCAAAGATATATAGAGTTGAACAACCTGAGGACTTCTATTATTTATACTTCTTGATATGAAGCCAAGGATTCTGTTAGCTTTATTGCGAACACTTTTGCACTGTTGTCTTGGTTTCAGAATACTACTATCCAGAACTCCTAAATCCTTCTCGTAATTAACTGGAGTTTACCTGGAGAGAATTCCAGGGGTCAACGCCCCCGTGGCCCGGTCTGTGACCAGGCCTCATGCTGGACCAGAGCCTGATCAACCAGGCTGGTACTGCTGGCCGCAGGCAGTCCAACGTACGAACCACAGCCTGGCTGGTCAGGTACCGACTTTAGGTGCCTGTCCAGTGCCTGCTTGATGAAAGCCAGGGGTTTGTTGGTAATCCCCCTTATGTATGCTGGGAGGCAGTTGAACAATCTTGGGCCCCTGACACTTATTGTGTAGTCTCTCGTGCTAGTGGCACCCCTGCTTTTCATAGGGGGGGATGTTACATCGCCTGCCGAGTCTTTTGCTTTCGTTGGGAGTGATTTTCGTGTGCAAGTTTGGTACTAATCCCTCGAGAATTTTCCACGTGTATATAAGAATGTATCTCTCCCGCCTGCGTTCTAGGGAGTACAGGTTTAGAAACTTCAAGCGTTCCCAGTAATTGAGGTGGTTTATCGCAGTTATGCGTGCCGTGAAGGTTCTCTGCACATTTTCAAGGTCAGCAATTTCACCTGCCTTGAAAGGTGCAGTTAGTGTCAAACAATATTCCAGACTAGATAGAACAAGCGATTTGTAAAGTGTCAACATGGGCTTTGCATCCCTGGTTTTGAAGGTTCTCATTATCCATCCTGTCATTTTCTAGCAGATCGATTGCTACAGTGTTATGGTCCTTGAAGGTGAGATCCTCTGACATGATCACTCCCAGGTCTTTGACATTAGTTTTTCGCTCTATTGTGTGGTTAGAATTAGTTTTGTACTCCGATGAGATTTTAATTTCCTCACGTTTTCCATAGCTGAGTAACTGAAATTTCTCATCATTGAACTTCATATTGTTTTCTGCAGCCCATTTAAAGATTTGGTTTATGTCTGTTTGGAGTCTTGCAGTGTCTTCAACGGTGGACACTGTCATACAGATTCGGGTGTCATCTTTAAAGGAAGACACGGCACTGTGGCTTATATCCCTGTCTATATCGGATATGAGGATAAGGAACAGGATGGGAGCGAGTACTGTGCCTTGTGGAACAGAGCTTTTCACATTAGCTGCCTCAGACTTTACTCTGTTGACTACTACTCTTTGTGTTCTACTT
>WNWK01014249.1:0-52060 GCA_009830355.1 Cherax destructor | reverse complement strand
CCAAATAAAAGGGTTTTGCCTAAGATACTCCAATATAAAAACATATTATCCCAATATCACCTTTATCATTAATATAAAAATAATTGCTAATTTTTTAAACTAAGTTAAATTCTCAATGTTTAAATTTCAGTACCTAAATTTTGTAAACCTAACCTAACCTACAATCTGATATTCATTGTATAGCATATAGTAAGACCTATCGTAAGACTGCCTGAAAAACCTAGGCTACCTGGCATATTTTTCCAATTTTTTAATATCAATTTTAATGTATAACTATAAGTCCCCCCACCTTGTATTACATGAAATAAAGAATTTGAATTTAATTTGAATTTGAATGAAAACCAAATTAATTGTTCCAGACCCCAAAATTTTCCCTTTTTTTTTTTAAAGAATAACAATAGTTTTAATACAAAAGAAATGATAAATACAGGGACCCCGATATTCGAACACCCAAAACTCCCCCTCTTTCCCCAAAGCTTTTCGTGCTGTTACCAAATGAATTTTTTCCCCATGGGAATGAGTATCCATTTCAGCCCCCAAAAATCCCTTTAAAAACTTACAAAAATAAACTTACATAAAAGGGATTTTTGGAGTGTTAATAGGGGGGGAAACGAAATAAAAATAAGTAGTAGAATGGACCCGGTTTTCATCTATAATTCTTTCCAGAATGTTCGGCTACCAAATGAATTTTTTCCCCCTGGAAAATATAAATTAGATTAGTTTTAACCCCAAAAAATCACACAAAAATGACTACATAATTGTTTGATTTGGGAGCTGTCAAAAACCGGGGGTCCACTGTATAAACTTACATCCTTTATTGAAGACTTTGTTGGCTTTTTGAAAAAGGCGAGGAGGGGAGGGAGGAGAGTTTATTGTTTGGGTGGGAAACCCTTCCATAAAGGACTTTGGGTATCAAAGCCCTCTGGGGGGTTCTTCCCTTTTTTTTTTTCTTTACGGCACTGACCCTGTTGCCCCAAAAAACTGTCCGAGCTCTGTTTCTGGCATCTTTTAAAATTTGCCTAAAATGGGACAAGACATTGTATTGAACAGTGAAAGGCTTGAAAAATTTTGTTAGGGGGTAATTCTCCCCGGATACTCCCTGAAACAGTTGTTGATTGACCCCTTTTACATCCTGGCGAGCTCGGCCACAGGTAGCCACTTTCATATTTTCTAAAATTTTTCGAACTGAACTGCAATTAAAAAAACCCCGAAATCCATTACAGAAATTTGAACCCCGAACAACCATGACCAGACCCGAACCTCTACCATCCACCTCACCCAGGGACCCCAGGATAATCTCAACTCTTTTACAAACATCCCAAAAAAAACCGTATCCCAATTTAATAAACAAAAAAATTTTTTTCGTTGCATTTTAGTCTTGGAAAAACAACTAATACATCACGACAATGAACAACAATTACATATTCACTCTTATTTCTGTAACATCTGGAGATCTTAAAAATAAGCAAGTTGTTTGGCTTTTTGTGAGCTCCCAGGAACATAACCTTATTTTTCCCATAAGTTCTTCAGTTTATCTAACACGGATAAACCTTATATGGCACTTCAGGAATACAGTGGTACCCCGACTTACGATGCTATCATTTTACGTTATTTTCGATAACCGATATTTATAACGTAAAAAATTTGACTGTGATTTACGATGTTTGCTTCGTGTAACGACATTCGTACCGGATGTGTCCGCTTGGCGCCCAGCTGAGCGCGCACTCCAGAGAGCGTCAGTGTGCTATTGTTTACAAGCGAGAGCGACCACCCACTCACACCCACGCATTCATACCAGTATATTGTCATTATTCCACTGTTTTTAGTGCTTGCAACTGCTAAATAAGCTACCATGGGTCCAAGAAAAGATCCTAGTGCTAAGCCTGTGGCAAAGAGGAACAGAAATACATGTACGATAGAACTGAAGAAGCAGATAATAGAAAAATATGAAAGTGGAGTGTGTATCAGTGAGCTGGCCAGGCTGTATGGTAAACCCTTTTCTACCATCGCTACCATTGTGGCCAAGAAAATTCAAGTAAAATCAAGGAAGCTGTTGTTGCAAAAGGTTCATGTGTGATCACAAAACACAGACCACAAGTGCTGGAAAATGTGGAAAGGTTGTTGTTGGTGTGGATCAACGAGAAACAGTTAGCAGGAGATACTGTTTCGGAGGCAATAATATGTGAAAAAGCAAGGCAGTTGCATGATGATCTCGTTAAGAAAATGCCTGCAACGAGTGATGAAGTGAGCGAATTTAAAGCCAGCAGAGGCTGGTTTTACAAATTTAAGAATTGAAGTGGCATACATAGTGTTGTGAGGCATGGTGAGGCAGCCAATTGTGACAAAAGTGCAGCTGAAAAATATGTGCCTGAATTCCAGGAGTACCTAGAGGCTGAACAATTCCTCCCCCAACAAGTGTTTAATTGTGATGAAACAGGCCTGTTTTGGAAGAAAATGCCCAACAGGACCTACATTACTCAGGAGGAAAAGGCACAGCCAGGACATAAGCCTATGAAAGACAGGCTAACTTTGATGCTTTGTGCCAATGCCAGTGGTTATTGCAAAGTGAAGCCTTTACTGGTGTATCTTTTTGAAAATCCCCGAGTGTTTGGCAGATGCGGTGTCAGCAAGTCTAACTTGTGTGTTATGTGGAGGTCTAACAAAAAGGCATGGGTCACAAAGGACATTTTCTTAGATTGGTTCAATGGCGTGTTTGGCCCCAGTGTGAAGAAATATCTATTGGACAATAATTTGCCACTTAAGTGCCTCCTGATAATGGACAATGCTCCTTGTCATCCTCCAAACTTGGTAGAGAAAATTGTGGAGGAGTTTAAATTCATCAAAGTGAAGTTCTTGCCCCCTAATACCACTCCTCTCCTCCAGCCCATGGACCAGCAGGTCATTTCCAACTTTAAACACTCTACACCAAAGCAATGTTTCAAAAGTGCTTTGATGTGACCCAGACATGAATATAACCCTAAGAGAATTTTGGAAAAACCATTTCCATATGCTGCATTGTGTAAACCTTATAGGTAAGGCTTGGGAGGGAGTGACTACCAGGACTTTGAACTCTGCCTGGAGAAAATTGTGGCCAGACTGTGTCCTAGAGAGGGATTTTGAAGGTTTTTGGGGCTGAGCCTCAGAACCCTGAGCATGAGCCTGAGCCTGAGCCTGTTGTGGAAGAAATTGTGGAATTGGGCAAGTCTTTGGGGGGGATTACCAACAAGCCCCTGGCTGTCTTCAAGCAGGCACTGGACAGGCACCTCAAGTCTGTACCTGATCAGCCAGGCTGTGGTTCGTACGTTGGACTGCGTGCCGCCAGCAGTAACAGCCTGGTTGATCAGGCTCTGGTCCAACAGGAGGCCTGGTCACAGACCGGGCCGCGGGGGCGTTGACCCCTGGAATTCTCTCCAGGTAGAGGTGAGTGGTGAGGATGTGGAACAGTTGGTGGAGGAGCACAAGGAAGAGCTAACCACTGAAGATCTACAAGAGCTTCAACAGCAACTGGAACAAGAGACCAGTGGTCAGGACAATGGTTCAGAGGAGGAGGAGGAGGTGGAACAAAAATGGAAGAATGTGCCTTCTTCAAGGATTAGGGAGATCTGTGCCAAATGGAGTGATGTGCAAGCATTTATGGATGAATATCACCCTAACCATGCTGTTGCAGGCCGTGCTGGCAACCTGTACAATGACACAGTGGTGTGTCATTTCAGGGATGTGTTAAAGAATCGCCAGACACAGAGCTCCCTGGACAAATTTATTGTTAGAAAGAGGTCCAGTGACTCTCAAGCTGGTCCTAGTGGCATTCAAAGAAAAAGGGAAGTAACCCCAGAAAAGGACTTGGTACCTGCAGTGTTAATGGAAGGGGATTCCCCTTCCAAACACTAGCATACTACTCCACCTTCTCCCCTCCTCCCGTCCTCCACACATCAACAACTCTTCAATAAATGTAAGTGACATGTTATTGTTCAATATTTACATGTGTATTTAGGTATTCTTTATTAAATTCTTTATTATTTAATGTCAAAAAGTTCTAAAAAATATTTTATTTAACTACTTTTGGAAGTCTTGGACGGATTAAATTTATTTCCATTATTTCTTATGGGGAAAATTGATTCGTGTAACGATTGTTTCGCCTTAAAATATGCCCTCTCTGACGGATTAATATCGTAAGTCGGGGTACCACTGTATAACTACCATGTAATATAATGGTCTACTGCATCATACTCTCACATAAACATCACTCCCACACATGAATACCATACCCAACTGTGTATCACTTACACTAATGAATGTTATTTCTACACTGATGAAGAGCCGAGTCAGAAGTCACTGTCTACATTGAGTGTTCCTGGGGTCAACACCCTCACGGCCCGGTCCCAGACGAGGCCTCCACCACACTGTTCATAAATAACAAAATGGCACCATACCGTGACTGGAACAATACACAAATAACCCGCACATAGGAGAGAGGAGCTTACATTTTGGTCTGACTTGGACTATTTACAAAGCCACACTTAGAGAAAGGGGAGAAGGGGCAGTATATATAGGCCAGCAGACAGGAACAGAACAAGAGAGGTAGTGGTGGTAGTAGTGTAATAGTGGAGTAAGTCAAACACCAAGAAAGAGGAGCACTGCAGGAGAGCTAGGGGCCCACAAAAGGTAGAAACAAAAACACGGGGGTGTGGGGGGGGTTATTAAAAAGAACCAAACACCCAAGGCAGAAGAAAAAACCCAAAGAAGAAAGAGGAAAGGGGAAGAGGGAGAAAGAGAAAAAGAATCAGTTTAAGTCATGGGTATTCTAAAGTTTGGAACAATTTACAATGTAATGGGAAAGAAAAGCATCTACAGAGCCATGACTAAGATTCATAAAAGGAAAGTTGTGTATAAGGAAGAATTCAACCAGATGGTGACTGTGAAAGTTAGAAGTAGACAGTTTTAGCAGAAGGCCAGTCAATAGGATGACTGTGATCTCTGACATGACAAAAAAAAAAAAGAGTATTGTTGGTGTCGGCAATCCTAACACTACTTTTGTGCTCTTTGAGTCTGTCAGAAAGAGATCGGCCAGTTTCTCCAAAGTACTGATGAGAACAAAAGGAACAGGAAACAGAGTAGAAACCAGGAGAATCTATGGGGAGAGGAGAGGTATGAACTAGATTGGTGTGAAGAGTGTTAGTCTGGTGAAAAGAAAGTTTGATGTTTAAGGAATGGAAAGAGTTGCTGAGATTAGAAAGACTGGAAATATAGGGAAGGCAGAGAACAGGAGAGTTCCCAGGAGTAGAGAGTTTAGGAGAGAAGAAAGTTCGTTTAGTACTGAGAAGGCAGAGTTTATGAAATGGGAAGGGTGGTCAAGGCAAGAAGATGAATTACAAAGAGTGGAAATTTTTGATTCAAGAAATTGATGATCACAAATGCAGAGAGCATGGAGAAAAAAAGAAATAAGAACAATTTTCTTAACAGAGAAAGCATGATAAAAAAAAAAGCAGTGAAAAATACATGCCACTGTGCATAGGCTTGTGGTAAATAGAAAAAGCAAAACTTGTATCTCAGTGGTGGACATGAACATCAAGGAAGGGAAGCAAAGAATTACATTCCCATTCAGCTTTAAACTTAATGGATGGAGCAAGATTGTTAACGCTTTGGGGGTCGACATGCCTTCTCAGGAAAGTGTTCCTGAGGTCGAAAATTTTTTGGAAAAAAAAATTAATTTTTTCTTATGAAATGATAGAGAATCTTTTTCCGATCATAACGCCACCAAAATTATGAAATTTGATTGAAAACTAACGGAATTATGCTTTCGAGAAGTTAGCGGTAGCCATGACACTTACGCATCGGCGATTTTGCCCACTTTGAGCCCTATTTTTGACAAATTCCAATGTTTCAGTCTCCTAAAATTATAGCTATTTTGCTAGAACTCGATTTCTTCTATCGATTGAGTACAAGAAACCGCCTATTTACCAATTTCATCTACCCAAAATAGTGGTCAGAAAATGGCACTTTTCCAATTTCACACAAATTTCAAACGATGCCAATTTCAAAATAGGGTCCAGAGTAAACAAGGCAGACATTCCTGGCACTAAAATAACATGTTCTCTGTTCATTAGTCACGTCTCCAGGCATCTGTTCCATTACTTTTGCTTTTCATTTTGAATTTTTATTCTCACAAAAAATAGAAGATTTACTGTTATGTATACAACTGCATCATTGTAAAAATGGTATAAATAATATCAGCGCACTTGTGCATGAATATAAGACTCGCCAGTTGATGTGTATTGGAGGCATGGTGTGATTTGTTTAGTCTTGAACATCGTCAAAAATCGAACATTTTAGCTACTTTGAGCTCAATTTCAAGGTACTTGTCATTGTCATACCAATCAAAATCATCTCTATTTCTGTAATATATCTTCCATTCTATTAAATGAGACCAAGAAAACGAGAATACATCAATAAAAACCATACGAAAATCGACTGCAAAGTCACTGTTTTAATCGAAAAAAACAGAGTTTTTTTTCTCTCATTATGCAGTGTGTACTGCAGGATTTTTTTTTTATACTGCGCACACAGACCACACAGACCCATTCTTTCATACGTATGCCTACCAGACGTTTTCTGCTTAAACTGAGGCCGCTAGAATTTGGGCGTACAGTGGTACCTCGAGTTACGATGGTCCCCAAAATCGCCCTTTTATGTAAGTTTATTTTTTTAAATGCTTTTGTAAGTATATTTTTGGGGGTGTAAAAGGACTAGTCTATTTTACATTATTCCTTATGGGGATAAATTCGTTTGGTAATGGCACTTGAACAGCATTCTCGAACGAAAAAATATCGTAACTCGAGGTACCACTGTACTAGTATGGCACCAACCCATGCTCGTAAAATGTACTAGTACAGCACCGACCCCCAAAGGGTTAAGGGCATCGAGAAATGGTTGGAAGAGACTAGAGTAAGCTCCTCTCCCCTATGTGTGGGTTATTTGTGTACACTGTTTATTCCTGGAGTACACTTGGTGGGTGTTCCTGGGGTTAATGCCTCAGTGGCCTGGTCCCAGACCAGTCCTCCACTACAATGTTTCCTGACAAACTACAATCACCATCACATTTTATTTCTTGTGTCACTCCACATCTGTGTCACTCCCACATCTGTATCATTCCCACATGTTTGCTCCATATAGTATCACTCCACATATGTATCACCCCCAAATATGTATCACTCCCACATATGTATCACTCCCACATATGTATCACTCCCACATAGTATCACCCCACATATGTATCACTCCCACATATGTATCACTCCCACATATGTATCACTCCACATATGTATCACAGAGTCTCTCCACATATGTATCACATGCCTCCATAGACCACTAAGAGTATGTGGGTGTTCCTAAGGTAGTATTCTGGGCCCTTTACTATTTTCTTATACAGTCTCTCCTCACTTAACGACGTACTTGTTTACCGACGACTCGGAGTTACGACGGGCTCTCTGACGAGTTAAAAAAAAAATTGTATGCCGTATGAGAACTTGGGTCACGCATCTCAATCTCCATACAGCCACTCAGTACACTAGCTTTTAAATTCTCCAAGACTACATATTTGTACAAATTTTAACTTGATTGTGTACCCCATAGTACAAGATAGAAGTACAGCAGCACTTGTATAGGTTTCATAGCTGACATTTAAAGCACTCCAGAGCGATTGTTATTACAAGAAATAAATCTTAATCTTTATTAATTATTATTATTATTACTACCATCATCAACATACCTTGTTCACCGAGTTTAATCATTTCTTAATTAAGCTGCCACGGGAAACAATGTAAACACACAGATGAACAAACCAGCTAATCCCTTTATACTGTGAATTTGTGTTGTACTTCTTCCATTTTCTTCTTCTTGTTTTTCCTCTTCCAAGTGCTGCTGCACTTATTACTCTATCTTGTACTATGGGGTGCACAATAGACATGAAGCAGCCCTTGGAAGAGGAAAAACAAGAGGAAAATGGAAGAAGTACACTGGAAATAAATCACTATGTCTGACTTTTTTGGGTTATCCTAGGTTCTCTACACATATGCTGCTATGTATGATAATCTATGTAACTGTATTTGTGTATACCTGAATAAACTTACTTAAAGTACACAGTCAAGGGATCAGCTGGTGTTCGTCTGTGTGTTGACATTTTGTCTCTTGTGGCAGCTTAAGAAATTATTATACTCAGTGAACAAGGTATGTTGGTGATGATAATAATAATAATAGTAATAATAATAATAAGAGTAATAATATTAATAATAATATAATAATAATAATAATAATAATAATAATAATAATAATAATAAAATACTATAATCAATAATCACTCTGGGGCACTGTAAATGTCATATGTATTTCGTATAGGTTTGGTAGCTGACATTAAGCACTCCAGAGCGATTGTTATTATTATTATCAATATTAATATTATTATTTATTTATTATTATTTTAATAAATAAAAATAATTTATTATTATTATTGTAAATTATTATAAATAATAATAATAATAATAATAAAGGCTATTATTGTGTTTTTTCTTATGACACGAGTGATCTAGGCATGTTTCTCCTGATGTAAACAATGTACAGCAGGCCCTCATTTAGCACGGTAGTTACGTTCCTGAAAACGTCGTGTTAGCTAAAATCGTGTTAGATAATTAAAAGAACTTATGGGAAAAATAGGGTTACGTTCCTGGGAGTCCCCAAAAAGCCAAACAAGTTTTTTTTAGACCAACAGATCTTACAAATATAAAAGAGAATATGTAATTGTAGTTCATTATCATGATGTATTATGTTGTTTTTACTGCTTAAGACTACAAATGTAACAGAAATAATAGTATTTACCTTAAATTGTGGGTGCTGATGTTTGTGGATGATTGTGAAGAGAGTGGAGAGTTATGCTGTGGCCCTACTGGGCTGAGGTTGATAGTATAGGTTCTGGAACTGAAGTCGATGGTTGTACTGAGTGTCTCTAACTTTAATAAAGTAAGTCAGTCAGTCAAGTCATTCAGTAAGTCAGCCAGTCCGTCAAGTCATTCAGTAAGTCAGCCAGTCCATCAAGTCATTCAGTAAGTCAGTCAAGTCATTCAGTAAGTCAGTCAGTCAAGTCATTCAGTAAGTCAGTCAGTCAGTCAAGTCATTCAGTAAGTCAGTCAGTCAGTCATTCAGTAAGTCAGTCAGTCATCAGTAGTCAGTCTCAGTCAAGTCAAGTCAGTCAGTCAAGTCATTCAGTAAGTCAGTCAGTCAAGTCATTCAGTAAGTCAGTCAAGTCATTCAGTAAGTCAGTCAGTCAAGTCATTCAGTAAGTCAGTCAGTCAAGTCATTCAGTAAGTCAGTCAAGTCATTCAGTAAGTCAGTCAGTCAAGTCATTCAGTAAGTCAGTCAAGTCAGTAAGTCAGTCTAAGATACAAGTTATAGTAATTTAAAGATCAAAACACAATTCACTCTCTTATTCTTCACAAACAGCTGGCTTGACGTGTATGGAATACGAATGCTGGGATGGTGGGGTGTTGTTGGGGGAGGGGAAGCATGGGGAGGCAGGTGGTCTCCCCAGCTGTTCCACAACATTAGCGCCGGCCGCTTGAGGGAATGGTTATTTGTTTTTTCTTCCTGCAAACTGTAAGTAAGTTTATTCAGGTATACACAGATACAGTTACAAAGATTATCATACATAGCAGCATATGTGTAGAGAACCTAGGATAACCCCAACTTTGGGTTATCCTAGGTTCTCTAGGATAACACTTTAGGTTATCCTAGGTTCTCTAGGATAATACTTTGGGTTATCCTAGGTTCTCTAGGATAACACTTTGGGTTATCCTAGGTTCTCTAGGATAACACTTTGGGTTATCCTAGGTTCTCTAGGATAACATTTTGGGTTATCCTAGGTTCTCTAGGATAACATTTTGGGTTATCCTAGGTTCTCTAGGATAACACTTTGGGTTATCCTAGGTTCTCTACACATATGCTGTTATGTATGATAATCAATGTAACTATCTCTGTATACCTGAATAAACTTACAGTTTGTGGGAAGGAAAAACAAATTCCCTTTTCCTCAAAGCATGAGGATTCTTAGAGCGGAACATAACCATGGGCTTACACTTGAAATCTCCTGATGCATTACCGCAAAGGAGCAAGGTGAAGCGATCCTTTGCTGTCTTGAAGCCTGGTGCACTTTTCTCTTGCTGACTGATATAAGTTCATGTTGGCATTTTCTTCCAGAAAACACTTTGTCTCGTCAGCATTAAACATTTGATGTGGATCATAGCCTCCCTCAGTAGGACCCCCACTGACTCAATGGTTTAACCTACCGCAGGCGACCGCGCGCTCAAAATTTTTCCCCTCCAGCGAATCGCATAATATAAGGTTTACGTCATGTTAGATAAAAATGTGCCGCAATTCTTCAATCGCGTAATACCCAAAACGCGCAACATAAAGTCGTGCTAAATGAGGGTCTACTGTATATCTAATCCCAGAGCAGCAGCCTCCACCTCTACCCCACTCACATAATATGGCATATATTATTCATTTCAGTGTCTTTATTACAGTTCTAGGGTATTTATCGTGTTTCTGATATAAATTTGGAATAAATGTAATAGATAGATAACCTTTATTACTAATACTAGCGTAATTACACAACATTTTATTAGCGCCATGGCTAACATCCAACACACAAGACGATTCACAAGACACTGAATGCTACTGCTCGCCTCTCCCTCTCTCATTTAGCTCCTCTCACTTCGTAATGATGTTAGATGGTGAATTTAATGTATTTTTCTGTAAGCTTAACTCGTTGTATGTGTACAGTGGACCCCTGGTTAACGAAATTAATACATACCAGGAGCTAGAGCTTTAGCCGAACCTTTCGTAATCCGAACCCTTATTTCCCATAAGAAATAATGTAAATACAATTAATCCGTTCCCCAAAAAAACATTCACACAAAATAGTAGATACATATAATATAAATAACATTTACTTACCTTTATTGAAGAGACTTGCAGGCATCTGGAAGATAGGGATGATGACAGAGGCAGGGTTTTAGTTTTTGGAAGGGGAATCCCCCTCCAAAAGGACTTCAGGTAACAAGTCCCTCTCTGGGGTTACTTCCCTTCTTGGTCTTTTAATGCCACTAGGACAAGCTTGAGAGTCACTAGACCCTTGCCTGGTGAAATAACTATCCACAGTCCTCTGTTTCTGGCGACTCTTCAACACTTTCCTGAAGTGCAACATTGCTCTGTCACTGAAGTGGTTGCACAGAAGGCTCATTTCAGCTTGCTCAGGGTGGTGTCTGTCAACAAATGTCTGCAACTCATTCCACTTTGTACACAACTCCTTAAGCACTGAAAAAGGCACCTCCTTCTCTCTCTCTCTCTCTCTCTTCCTGTGAAGCAATAACCTCAGCTGTGGTCTGTTGCTGTTCCAGATGAAGGTCTTGCAGCTCTTCAGTTGTTAGCTCTATCCTGTGGTCCTCCACCAACACTTCCACATCCTCACCACTCACCTCCAACCCCAGGCTGTTCCCCAGTGCCACAATATATTCCACAACAGGCACAGGGTCGTCAGGGTCAGCCTCAAATCCTTCAAAATCCCTCTTTTCAACACAATCCAGATACAGTGATCTCCAAGCAGAGTTGAAAGTCCTGGAAGTCACTTCCTCCCAAGGCTTACCTATAAGGCCTATGCAATGCACGATATTGAAGTGATCATTCCAGAACTCTCTTAGGGTAAATTCAGAGTCATTGGTCATATTAAAGCACTTCTGAAACACTGCTTTGGTGTACAGTTTCTTGAAGTTTGCAATGACCTGCTGGTCCATGGGCTGGATGAGAGGAGTGGTGTTAGGAGGCAAGAACTTCACTCTGATAAAACTGAACTCATCAGGCAACAACTCTTCCAAGTTGTGAGGATGAGCAGGAGCATTGTCCAGTATCAGGAGTCACTTGAGTCCCAATTTCTTTTCCAGGAGGTATTTCTTCACACTAGGGCCAAACACTCCAGTCAACCATTCCTTGAAAATCTCCATATTGACCCATGCCTTGGTGTTAGCCTTCCAATGCACACACAAATTATTCTTGTTAACACTGTGTTTCTTGAAGGCTCTGGGATTTTCTGAGTGATGCACCAGTAAAGGCTTCACTTTAAAATCACCACTCGCATTGGCACAAAGCATAAGAGTTAGTTTGTCTTTCATAGGCTTGTGTCCTGGCAGTGCCTTTTTCTCCTGAGTAATGAAGGTCCTGTTGGGCATTTTCTTCCAAAACAGGCCTGTTTCATCACTATTTCATCGAATTTTTCAGTGTCTACGAACACCTTGAATTCCTGCACCAATTTTTGAGATGCATGTTTATCTGAGCTAGCTGCCTCACCATGCCTCACAACACTGTGTATGCCACTACGTTTCTTAAACCTGTCCAACCAGCCTTTGCTGGCTTTAATTAAAATCACTCGCCTCACCACTGGTTGCAGGCATTGTCTTGACAAGATCTGCATGCAACTTCCTTGCCTTTTCACAAATTATCGCCATGGAAATACTATCACCCGCTATCTGTTTTTCATTGATATACACCATTAGTATCTTCTCAACCTCATCCACTGTTTTCGATCTTTTTTTCGTTAACAAATCAACCCCTTTTGCAACATTAGCTTCCTTGATCTCATTTCTCTTTGGCAGGATAGTGCCGATAGTAGATGCACTTTTCTTGTACATCCTGGCAAGATCACTCAGACGTACGCCACTCTCATATTTTTCAACAATCTCCTTCTTCAGTTCGATGGTGTTCCTCACTCTCTTTACCACAGGGGTGCCACTAGGAAGCTTCTTTGGACCCATGGTGACTTATTTCACAGTGACAATCACTAAACAAACAATAAACACAATGTATTGTGAATGTTTGAAAGAGCACGCTGGGTAATGTTCTCTCAATGGTAAACAATGCTACACTGGCTTCTTGTGCAGGCGCAGGCCAGGTGCGGAGCAGGTGGACCGTCTAATCGTTTCGCTAACCAAGCTTTTCGTATCCAATACCGAAAAAGCTTTACTCGATTTTTCGTTAACTGAACCTTTCGTTAATCGGGGGTCCACTGTATTTTACTTTTTTATTGTTTTCTTTAATACATATTTATTCCAGAATAATATTAGGTATAACATAAATAACGTAGAAGCATGATAAAAACTGACATTATATAGAGAGGTATTGAAGGGTGGAGGTCGGAGGATGAAAAAAAAAGTGACTGAGAAAACGTTATGCACATAAAGGGTAACTATAGATGATCACTCTTAGCCTATGCAAAGACAGAAAAAAGTGCAATTTCAAAAAAAAAAAAAAAAAAAAAAAATCCAAAGTAATCAGCTATGCAGGCGTTTCCTGGAATATCTCAGAAGTAATTCATTGACCTATTTCATGATTGAAAGGAATTTCCCAGCAAACATAAAACTGAATGTTTTAATTTTGGGTGATGACACTTTTGAAGTGTCTGTAAGGGGTGTTTCCTCGATTAGCGATTAAATCGTTTACCGACGGGGTCTTAGGCCCCTATCTCCGTCATTAAGTGAGGAGAGACTGTATTATGTGAATGACATGAACATCAGTGTCAAGTGTAAGCTTATTTTGTATGCAAACGACAGTGCTCTGCTAGTCTCAGGATAACCCTTTCAGGGTTCACAGGCCCACTCCGAAACTCGTTCTCAGGGTCCCAACTTTTTCTGAAAACAAAAATTATTTTTCTTATGAAATGATAGAGAATCTTTTTCCGATCACAACGACGCCAAAATTATGAAATTTGATTGAAAACTAACGGAATTATGCTTTCGCAAAGTTAGCGGTATCCATGACATTTACGCTTCGGTAATTTCGCCCTATTTTCAGCAAATTCCAATGTTTCAGTCTACTAAAATTATAGCTATTTTGCTAGAATGCCATTTGTTCTATCAATTGAGTACAAGAAACAGCTAATTTACTGATTTCAACTACCCAATAAGGTGGTCAGAAATTCGCAATTTGGCCAATTTCACACAAATTTTAAAAGATGCCAATTTCAAAATAGGGTCCAGAATAGATGAGAGAGACATTCCTGTCACTCATATACCATTTTATCTGTTCATTAGTCACGTCTCCAGGTACCTGTTCCATTACTTTTGCTTTCCATTTTGAATTTTTATTCTCACAAAAAAAATAGAAGATTTACTGTTATGTATACAACTGCATCATTGTAAAATTGGTATAAATAATATCAGAGCACTTCTGCATGAATATTAGACTCTCCAATTGATGTGTATTGAACGCTTGGTGTGATTTGTTTACGCCTGGACATGGTCAAAAATCGAACATTTTCGCTAATTTGAGCTCAATTTCAAGGTACAGTGGTACCCCGACTTACGATGGTCCCCAAACACACCCTTTTATGTAAGTTGATTTTTTTAAATGCTTTTGTAAGTGTAATTTTGGGGGTCTAAAAGGACTAGTCTATTTTACATCATTTCTTATGGAGATAAATTTGTTTGGTAATGGCACTTGAACAGCATTCTGGAATGAAAAAATATCGTAAGTCGGGGTACCACTGTATTTGTCATTGTCAAACCAATCAAAATCATCTCTATTTCTGTAATATATCTTTCATTCTATCAAATGAGACCAAGAAAACGAGAATACATCAATAAATACCATACGAAAATAGACTCCAAAGTCGCTGTTTTAAACGAAAAAAACGGTCAGTTTTTTTTTCTCATTATGCAGTGAATGCTGCAGGATTTTTTTTATACTGCGCACACTGACCACACAGACCCATTCTTTCATATGTAGGCCTCCCAGCCATTTCCCACTTAATTTGAGGCCGCTAGAATTTACGCGTACTAGTACTCCTGCTCGTAAAACGTACTAGTAAGGCATTGACCCCAAAAGGGTTAACACCCACAAGATATAGTTAATATACTATCACTAGAACTAGAGTCCTGCAGCAAATGGTTAGTAGACAAACTATCAAAACATCTCAGGAAAACAGAAGCCATTCTCTCACATATTAAAAGTACAGTGGACCCTCGAGTTTCGTAAAAACTTCACTCCTGAAGTCTGCTCAAGTGTCATTACCGAACGAATTTACTCCCTTAAGGAAAAATTTCACGTAGGTTAGTCTATTTCAGACCCCCAAAAATACTTTTCCACAAGCACTTACAATATTATACTTACATAAATGTACGATTTCCGGGGTTTACGAAACTCGGGGGTCCACTGTACAGTGGACCCCCGAGTTACGTACACCCCGGAAATCGTACAATTATGTAATACCTGGAGTACCTGGAGAGAGTTCTAGGGGTTAACGCCCCTGCGGCCCGGTCTGTGACCAGGCCTCATGTTGGATCAGAGCCTGATCAACCAGGCTGTTACTGCTGGCCGCACGCAGTCCAACGTACGAATCACAGCCTGGCTGGTCAGGTACTGACTTTAGGTGCTTGTCCAGTGCCTGCTTGAATACAGCCAGGGGCTTGTTGGTAATCCCCCCTGATGTATGCTGGGAGGCAGTTGAACAGTCTTGGGCCCCTGACACTTATTGTGTTGTCTCTCAACGTGCTAGTGGCACCCCTGCTTTTCATTGGAAGGATGTTACATCGCCTGTCAAGTCTTTTGCTTTCGTAGGGAGTGACTCTCGTGTGCAAGTTAGGTACTAATCCCTCGAGAATTTTCCATGTGTATATACAGTAGACCGTCATTTAGCACGAGATTATGTTACACGTTACGGGTATTGCACGATTGAAGAATTGCGGCACATTATTATCTAACACGACGTAAAAATGATATTACAAGGTTCACGGGAGTGGAAAAATTTTTGAACGCAAGGTAGCCCGCGGTGGGTTAAACCAGAGTCAGTGGGGGTCCTACTGAGTATGGCTATGAGCAACATCAAATGATTTATACTGACAAGAGAAGTGTTTTCTAGAAGAAAATGCCAACACGAACTTATATCAGCGAAATTTTTGCCCGAGTGCCCAGCGTGCCCGTGCTCCGTGTTTTTTTTCATGATTATCGCGATCTCGTTTGCGTGCCAGAACTCTAGACTGTGCCAGTGAACTTATAAGGTTCATCCGTCCAGCGCTTGGAACCAAACTAGCAGAAAAAATAGTATACACTGCGTCAAAAAAGGAGAATTAGTGTGCAATACCTGCCAGAGTATACTTTCAAGAGGGGACGTTAGGCTTAGTGTACCGTGTGCAAATAACAACAATACTAGAACCTTTTTTTTTTTTTTTGCCAGAGGAAAGCGAGTCTCCAAGATAATAGTGTCATATATAGTGTTATAGTGTTTATCCCAGTGGTACTGTAATATATAGATAAGATACCAAATAAATGTAAGGTGAAATTTAAGGTGAATTTAGGCCTAAAGATGCAAGGTTCATGTGGTGAACAGTTGCCAACAGTTGCCAGAACCCTACCATGCCGGTCAGCTCGTATTAATAATTTTTAACCCTTTCAGGGTTATTGATGTACTAGTACGGCTTACGCCTGGGGTTATTGACGTACTAGTCGCCTAAATTCTAGCGCCCTCAAATCAAGAAGAAACAGGCTGTTAGGCCTAGATGTGATAGAATGGGACTGTGCAGTCAGTGTGCGCAGTATAAAAAAAATCCTGCACCACACAGTGCATAATGAGGGAAAAAAAACTCTGACCGTGTTTTTGGTTTAAAACAGCGACTTTGCAGTCTATTTTTGTATGGTATTTATTGATGTATTCTCGTTTCTTGGTCTCATTTGATAGATTGGAAGATATATTACATAAATAGAGATGATTTTGATTGGTTTGACAAAGAAAAGTACTTGAAATTGAGCTCAAAGTAGCGAAAATGTTCGATTTTGACGATGTTCATGGTAAACAAATCACACCATGAATCCAATACACATCAACTGGCGAGTCTAATATTCATGCACAAGTGCTCTAATATTATTTATACCATTTTTACAATGATGCAGTTGTATACATAACAGTAAATCTTCTATTTTTTGTGAGAATAAAAATTCAAAATGAAAAGCAAAAGTAATGTAAGAGGGGCCTGGAAACGTGACTAATGAACGAGAAGATGTTATTTTAGTGCCAGGAATGTCTGCCTTGTTTATTCTGGACCCTATTTTGAAATTGGCATCGTTTGAAATTTGTGTGAAATTGGCCAAATTGCCATTTTCTGACCCTATTTTGGGTAGTTGTAATTGGTAAATAGGCAGTTTCTTATACTCAATCGATAGAAGAAATGGAGTTCTAGCGAAATAGCTATAATTGTAGTTGACTGAAACATTGGAATTTGCCGAAAATAGGGCTCAAATTGGGCGAAATCGCCGATGCGTAAGTGTCATGTGCTACCGCTAACTCGAAAGCATAATTCCGTTAGTTTTCGATCAAATTTCATAATTTTTGTGGTGTTATGATCAGAAAAAATTCTCTATCATTTCATAAGAAAAATAATAATTTTTTTTTAAATTCTTGGACCCTGAGAACGAGTTTGGAGACCCCTTGGACCCTGAAGGGTTAAATCTGCCAGTGTACCTGACCTAAAATTTAATGATACCATCCACCTAGTGTCATCATTCAGAAATCTTACAGTGTTGCCGTAGCTATTAACCAGTAACAAATCGGTACTTATTGCGATGGAGTGACGTATACGGTTTTGGTAATATCAATACTGAGTTAGGGGTCGCAATATCACGAAAATCAAATATTCCTCCGTAATCTTCTCTTAAACCAGGCTGCTCCAACCAAAGTTTACTTTTTGTATCAAACGAACACATATTACTGTTAATTATTCTTCTAGTAGTCCTTTTCTGTGTTGCCCAAAATCCGGCTGGTGTCCAAAATAAGGGATCCCTAATCCGTTGTAAAGAACAGTGAACCAATGGGGGCACACGGCTGCCCCACCCACCAACTATATTTTTGTATAAAAACTAACCTAATCTTTAAATACTCTCCCATGTCCTTTTCATTGCAAATTAAAATCACCAAATGGATACGCCCAAATAAGTGACCCCTAATCCGGTTCGCCAGTTCGTAAAGAACAAGTAAACGAACGGCGGATTCAAACGGTTCATTGAAAACAAGGTCTCCTCTGCCAGATTCATAGGATGAGGGGGTTTACATCCCCTTTAAATTAAACACCCAAACGAACTAACAAATAGATACAATACAAATAGACAGATCTACCTTAAGGTGGTTATTAGTTAAAATATCAGTGAGCAAAAACCCGGTTGTCCAGAAATAAGTGAACAAAGGGCTGGATTAAAACATTCGTTGGAAACTGTTAAAAACAATAAATACTTTGAAATTTGCTAGTAGCTAGAGTGGTCAGTGTTGAAGATGACCACCCCATGAGATCTGTAGTCTGTAAAGGGTGGGACGAAACAGGCCTGATTGCTAATCTCTGTGTCAATGGTCCCATGGTATATGCGGATTTTCACCAGTGACCACCCTTGACATAAACTCGGAGAGATGTTTTGGGTCTGCCCAAATGAGATACACCTGTATGAGGAATTGCATCTATATTAAAAGACAAGAACACCAATAAAGATCCTTCTTAACCCTTTACCGGGCAGGACCGTGTACAGACGGTCCTAAACACGTGTTTTGCGCATGTCATCCTCTCCCCAGCGCATCTAGGTTCCCATTCTCTATATCTGACCAATCACAAGCCTTCTGTGAGTCGCTCCAGCTAAGTGAGACCGGCATCTCTCGCTTCCCATTGGTTGAGAGACCAAAATGTAACACTTCTCGCTTGCTAATCCTGAGCCTGATTTTTGCTCTTGTTCCACTCTATACACTGTGATTATACTCTCTACAATGTCGGTAAGTACTAATTGTTGTGTCCAGTGTGTAAATGAATAGTTTAGGCATATTTTGAGATATATATCAGGAGTTAGATATGCATAATATGAGTGTACCATGCAATTGAAAAAGTGCAACAAAAGAGGACCGTGTACAGACGGTCCCGCCATCAGGGCCACATTTTAAATTTCAGTAAATAAATATTTATATAAAAATTTCTAGTGCATATATGAATTCTGTAGTGGTCTGGGTGTGTACAGAACATTCTATTGTCTTTCCCAGATCAATGAGAATTTGTTCTATGGTGAATCCTCCCAAGATAAGTCAAAATATCTCTGCATTTTGGAGGAAAGTGACTCCAATCAGAGCCAGATGACCTGGAATTACTTGAGTGGTGATGAATACTTGCACCCTGATGCACAGGTGTCAAGTGATGAAAGGAAGAAAGGCCATCCAAAAGCCTAAATTAGCCAAGAAAAGAAAGGTATTGTGATCGAGAGTACCCTGATGAAGAAGATCTTCATGATGAGCTTGATGTTCAAGCTCAGACTGTTTGGACGAAGGATGACATCACTAATGACTCTTTGCCTGTATACGAACATGAAAAGCCTCTTGCAAATTAAGTGTCCATTTGATTATTTTAGCAAGTTTTTACCCAAATATGATAGAAAGCATGACATATCAAACCAATTTGTATGCCAAGCAAAAAACATAGATACTACTTTTGTAACAGATTGTGAAGAAATAATACAGTTCATAGGTATTCTGTTGTTTATGGGTATTTCTTCATACCCATCCCTAGATGACTATTGGGCAAGTTCTACTAAGGTAATCCAGGTTGCAGAAGTCATGTCATCTAAAAGATTTAGGTTGCTTAGGCGTACAGTTCATTTCAATGATAACACCCACAGGCATAAGGACAGATTCCACAAAATAAGGCCTCTTTACACAGCACTAACTAATGCTTGCTTGCAAGTTGCAGCTACCCAGGCAGTCTATTGATGAAGTAATGGTTGGTTTCAAGGGTAAAACTGCTGGAAACCTCAGGACAAAAGTATGGACGCTGTAACATAAGATCAAGTCAAGACCTTCAACAAGTACTTCCAGTGCTAACAGTGATGATGGTTTGCCAGCCTTGCAATTGCCATCTCCAGTGCAGTACCACCGTGCAGCTAGGCCTGATGACAGTGTGAGGTTGGATAAAATGCTACCTCACTTGCCAACAGTTGGAAAAATATTGTCATGCAAGTATTGCAGCACAAAGAAACATCATGTCCAACATCATTTTTTTGTTCAGTATGCAAAGTTAACCTATGCATTAGGAAGGATAAAAATTGCTTCACAGCCTATCATTCTAGCAAGTAGTCATCTATAATGATTGTTTTTACTCTTGGAATTCAGGAATATGGGACTTGAAAGTTTTATCCCTTTGCAATGTGTGCATCTTTCTTTTTGGTTCATGTTTATATTTTTTTAATACTTACAAAATGTTTGGAAACAAGTTCCATTTGTGTTTTTGATATTGTATATTAGTAAAATAAAATAGAAAAATACTTATTTGGTGTTTTATTAACAATTGCAAATTTGCAACACTCAGAATTTGACACCCTTTACGGTCGGGACCGTCTACAGACGGTCCTTGAATATTGGCAATTGCGCGAAGTTATTTTTAGAATTTCAAATATATGGGCTCATTATCCTTACATTGAGCTACTCTATCGACTCATATGAAATAATTTCGAAATTATCATTTTCCAGGGAGTGCCCGGTAAAGGGTTAAAAGACATGTCAACATGGTATGACAGCTGGGAAAATAAGATGGGTGGTTTAGAAGGGGCTGTCTTGAACGACAGCGCTCCTGAGGGTGCTAGTGTTGTCCTGGAGGATAGTTCTCCTGAGGGTGTTAGTGTTGACCTAAACAGGGACAGGAGCTCTAGTGACGTAAATGATGGGGAAACAGTTGTAGACAAGGACACAAAAACTAGTGCTACAAACTAGCAATACCCGCGGATAGTAAACAGGGGATGCCCTCGAAATACTGAAGATAAATTACCAAAAACTGATGAAGGCTCCACTGTCAGCACTAGAGTTGAAGATAGAAACGAGACAGGAACACAAGCACCAATAGGGAATACAATAGGGAACACAGTCACAAAAAACCAGGGCAAACGGAAACCAGGCCTATGTGAATATTGTGCTCTTGGTATCTGCAGGCATGGAAAATCTGGGAAATCAGATGGGACATGCAATTATGATCATCCATTAAAATGCCGTGCATATATGAAAACAGGAAAATGCAACCTCCCGTCCTGTAAGTTTTTCCACCCCGAAATGTGCCACTCATCAATTCAGGAAAGACAGTGCTATAACTTATATTGCCAGGCATACCACCTAAAGGGTACAAGGCGACACAGAACATCCAGACCATGGCAAAACCTGGGTAGCCACAGCCACACCGGAAAGAGAGGTTTTTTAGTGCCAGGAAGGAAAAAAAGCTGGCAGGAAATGACAGAAATTGTACACCAACTGCAATCACTTCTGGAGTGGAATCACAGTCAATGGCCTCCACTCCAATACAACAGATATTAGTGCCAGGAAAAAAAGAACCCCCCCCCCATATCACCAATCCAACAACATTCATCTTTGGAAATATTCAGGGTCTAAAGCCAGCAACAAACAACAAAATACCTTACATCCGTGGACTCCTTACAGAGTCAAATGCTATGTTTGCGGCTTTCACAGAGACCCACATAAGGGATCACTTGGACAATGAAATATGGATCCCTGGCTACAACCTATACAGATGTGACAGAGTGAACAGGCAAAAATGGGAGGTTGGCCTGTATATCACAGTCACTTATATGTTCAGAACTACTAAATGCCTCAAATGATGTAGTTGAAGTATTAGCAATAAAGATCGAGAATCAAAACCTGGTCATCGTGGTTGTATACAAGCCTCCGGATGCAACGTCCCAACAATTCCAGGAACAGCTTCTGAAAATTGACCACTGTCTGGAAAAATCTTCCAGCTCCTGCCCCCAACATCTTGTTCCTGGGAGATTTCAACCTAAGGCACCTAAAATGGAGGAATATTGCAAACAATGTGGTAGCAAAGATAACACCAGGAGGCAGCTCAGATGAAAACTCGCACACACATGAACTTTTAAATCTCTGCACCAAATTCACCTTAAACAAGCAAATAGTAGAACCTACAAGATTAGATAATACGCTGGACCTCATCTTCACCAACAATGATGATCTGATACGAAATGTCATCATATCAAAAACAATATACTTAGATCACAACATAATAGAGGTCCAGACATGCATGCGGGGAGCCCAAGATCAACAAAATGTGATCAGCCACGAGGGAGCCTTCTCCAAATTCAACTTCAATAACAAAAACAAAAGATGGGACCAAGTAAACCAAGTCCTAAATGATATACAATGGGAAGATAGCCTAAGCATCACGGATCCTAACCTATGTCTAGAACAAATTAACTCTGTGGCACTTGAGGTTTGCTCAAGGCAAATTCCCTTAAGAAAAAGTAGGAAAAGATGCAAACTAGAAAGAGAGAGTCGCTCCCTATACAGGCGAAGGCAAAGAATAACGGAGCGGCTAAAAGAGGCCAATATATCTGAAATACGAAGGGAGACACTAGTCAGAGAAATAGCAAACATTGAATTAAAACTAAAGGAATCTTACAGGAATCAAGAAACGAGGGAAGAACTAAAAGCCATAAACGAAATTGAAAGAAACCCAAAGTATTTCTTTTATTATGCAAAGTCAAAGTCGAGAACACCAACCAGTATTGGGCCCCTACTTAAACGGGATGGGTCCTACACAGATGACAGCAAGGAAATGAGTGAGTTACTTAAGTCCCAGTATGACTCAGTTTTTAGCGAGCCGCTAACCAGACTGAAAATCGAAGACCTAAATGAATTTTTTATGATAGTGCCACAGAACTTGACTGACACATGCCTATCTGACATCACCCTGACGCCAAATGACTTCAAAAAGGCAATAAATGACATGCCCATCCATTCCGCTCCAGGCCCAGACTCATGGAACTCCGTGTTCATCAAGAACTGCAAGAAGCCCCTATCATGTGCTTTTAACATCCTATGGAGAGGGAGCATGGACACTGGGGTCGTCCCGCAGTTACTAAAAACAACAGACATAGCCCCACTCCACAAAGGGGCCAGTAAAGCAATAGCAAAGAACTACAGACCAATAGCGCTAACGTCCCATATCATAAAAATCTTTGAAAGGGTTCTAAGAAGCAAGATCGCCACTCATATACATACCCATCAATTACACAACCCAGGGCAGCACGGGTTTAGAGCACGTCGCTCCTGTCTATCCCAACTACTGGACCACTACGACCAGGTTCTAGATGCTCTAGAAGACAAACAGAATGCAGATGTTATATACACAGACTTTGCAAAAGCCTTTGACAAGTGTGACCATGGTGTAATAGCACACAAAATGCATGATAAAGGAATAACAAGAAAAGTTGGTAGATGGATCTATAATTTCCTAACAAGTAAAACACAAAGTGTAGTAGTCAACAGAGTAAAGTCTGAGGCAGCTAATGTGAAAAGCTCTGTTCCACAAGGCACAGTACTCGCTCCCATCCTGTTCCGCATCCTCATATCGGACATAGACAGGGATATAAGCCACAGTGCCGTGTCTTCCTTTGCAGATGACACCCGAATCTGTATGACAGTGTCCACCGTTGAAGACACGGCTAGACTCCAAGCAGACATAAACCAAATCTTTAAATGGGCTGCAGAAAACAATATGAAGTTCAATGATGAGAAATTTCAATTACTCAGATACGGAAAACGTGAGGAAATTAAAATCTCATCGGAGTACAAAACTAATTCCAACCACACAATAGAGCGAAAAACAAATGTCAAAGACCTGGGAGTGATCATGTCAGAGGATCTCACCTTCAAGGACCATAACACCATAGCAATTGCATCTGCTACAAAAATGACAGGATGGATAATGAGAACCTTCAAAACCAGGGATGCAAAGCCCATGTTGACACTTTACAAATCGCTTGTTCTATCTAGGTTGGAATATTGCTGCACACTAACTGCACCTTTGAAGGCAGGTGAAATTGCTGACCTTGAAAATGTGCAGAGAACCTTCACGGCACGCATAACTGCGATAAACCACCTCAATTACTGGGAACGCTTGAAGTTTCTAAACCTGTACTCCCTAGAATGCAGGCGGGAGAGATACATTGTTATATACACGTGGAAAATTCTCAAGGGATTAGTACCAAACTTGCACACGAAAATCACTCCCTATGAAAGCAAAGGACTCGGCAGGCGATGTAACATCTCCCCAATGAAAAGCAGAGGTGCCACTAGCACGTTGAGGGACAACACAATAAGTGTCAGGGGCCCAAGATTGTTCAACTGCCTCCAAGCATACATAAGGGGGGTTACCAACAAACCCCTGGCTGTCTTCAAGCAGGCACTGGACAGGCACCTAAAGTTTGTACCTGACCAGCCAGGCTGTGGTTCGTACGTTGGACTGCGTTCGGCCAGCAGTAACAGCCTGGTTGATCAGGCTCTGGTCCAACATGAGGCCTGGTCACAGACCGGGCCACGGGGGCGTTGACCCCTGGAATTCTCTCCAGGTAAACTCCAGGTGAAGTGTTACTTTGTACACATAAAAAGAGGTAAACATAAGTTTGTGTGACTGACTGACTGACTTACTGTCTGACTGACTTGACTGACTTACTGAATGAATGACTTGACTGACTTACTGAATGACTTAAAGTTAGACACACAGTACTACCATCGACTTCAGTACCAGAACCTCTACTATCCACCTCAGCCCAGTAGGGCCACAGTATAACTCTTCACTCTCTTCACAATCATCCACACACACCAGCACCCACAATTTAAGGTAAATACTATTATTTCTGTTACATTTGTAGTCTTAAGCAGTAAAAACAACATAATATATCATGATAATGAACTGCAATTACATATTCACCTTTATTTTTGTAAGATCTGTTGGTCTAAAAAAAAACTTGTTTGGCTTTTTGGGGTCTCCCAGGAACGTAACCCTATTTTTCCTATAAGTTCTTTTAATTATTTAACACGAAATTATCTAACACGACTTTTTTCAGGAATAATGAATCTCTCCCGCCTGCTTTCTAGGGAGTACAGGTTTAGGAACTTCAAGCGTTCCCAATAATTGAGGTTGTTTATAGCAGTTATGCATGTTGTGAAGGTTCTCTGCACATTTTCTAGGTCAGCAATTTCACCTGCCTTGAAAGGCGCAGTTAGTGTGCAGCAATATTCCAGCCTAGATAGAACAAGAGACCTGAAAAGTGTCAACATGGGCTTGGTATCCCTGGTTTTGAAGGTTCTCATTATCCATCCTGTCATTTTTCTAGCAGATGCGATTGCTACAGTGTTATGGTCCTTGAAGGTGAGATCCTCTGACATGATCACTCCCAGGTCTTCGACATTAGTTTTTCGCTCTATTTTGTGGTTGGAATTTGTTTTGTACTCCGACGAGATTTTAATTTCTTCACTTTTTCCATATCTAAGTAATTGAAATTTCTCATCATTGAACTTCATATTGTTTTCTGCAGCCAAATTAAAGATTTGGGTTATATCTTCTTGGAGTCTTGCAGTGTCTTCAACGGTGGACACTATCATACAGATTCGGGTGTCATCTGCAAAGGAAGACATGGCACTGTGGCTTATATCCCTGTCTATGTCTGATATGAGGATGAGGAACAGGATGGGAGCGAGTACTGTGCCTTGTGGAACAGAGCTTTTCACTGTAGCCGCCTCAGACTTTACTCTGTTGACTACTACTCTTTGTGTTCTACAGTAGACCGTCATTTAGCACGAGATTATGTTACACGTTACAAGTATTGCACGATTGAAGAATTGCGGCACATTATTATCTAACACGACATAAAAATGATATTACACGGTTCACAGGAGTGGAAAAATTTTTGAACTTACGGTAGCCCGCGGTGGGTTAAACCATTGAGTCAGTGGGGGTCCTACTGAGTATGGCTATGAGCCACATCAAATGCTTAATGCTAATGAGAGAAGTGTTTTCTGGAAGAAAATGCCAACACGAACTTATATCAGTCAGCAAGAGAAAAGTGCACCAGGCTTCAAGACAGCAAAGGATCGCTTCACCTTGTTCCTTTTCAGTAATGCATCAGGTGATTTCAAGTGTAAGCCCAATCCTCGTGCTTAGAGAAAAAGGGAATTTGTTTTTCCTTCCCGCAAACTGTAAGTTTATTCAGATACACAGGGCCAGGAGCTGAGTCTCGACCACTGCAACCACAATTAGGTAAGTACAGTTACATTGATTATCATACATAGCATCATATGTGTAGAGAACCTAGGATAACCCCAAAAAAAGTCAGACAAAGGAAATAAGTCACTCTGACTTTTTTGGGTTATCCTAGGTTCTCTACACATATGCTGCTATGTATGATAATCTACATAACTGTATCTGTGTATACCTGAATAAACTTACTTACAGTTTGCAGGAAGGAAAAACAAATAACCATTCCCACAAGCAGCCTTGTTATTGTTCAGCGGACACCACCGGCCTTCCCCAGCCTGGACCCCACCATCCCAGCATTCGTTCATATTTCAAACGCGTCAAAAAGTCCCCTGCTACAAGCCAGCTGTGTTTGTGAAGACAGAGAGAGTGAATTGTGTTTTGATCTTTAAATTAATATATCTTGTATCTGTCAAGCAATCAAAGTGTTGCTCAAAGTGGCAAGAAAAGGTATAAGCATTTAAGTCTTAGAATTAACCAAGAAAAAGATATTAGATAAGACATAACTCGTGGCTGTAATGAAGTGTTACATTGTACACATAAAAAGAGGTAAACATAAGTTTGTGTGACTGACTGAGTGACTGACTTACTGTCTGACTGACTTAACTGACTTACTGACTGAATGACTTGACTGACTTACTGACTGAATGACTTGACTGACTTACTGACTGAATGACTTGACTGACTGAATGACTTGACTGACTGAATGACTTGACTGACTGAATGACTTGACTGACTGAATGCTGACTGACTGAATGAACTTGACTGACTGAATGACTTGACGACTGACTGAATGACTTGACTGACTGAATGACTTGACTGACTGAATGACTTGACTGACTTGACTGACTGAATGACTTGACTGACTTACTGACTGGAATGACTTGATGACTTACTGACTGAATGACTGACTGACTATGACTGAATGACTTGACTGACTTACTGACTGGAATGACTTGACTGACTTACTGACTGAATGACTTGACTGACTTACTGACTGACTGAATGACTTGACTGACTTACTGACTGATGAATGACTTGACTGACTTACTGACTGAATGACTTGACTGACTTCTGACTGAATGACTTGACTGACTAAATGACTGGACTTACTGACTGATGACGCTGACTTACTGACTGAATGACTTGACTGACTTATTGACTGAATGACTTGACTGACTTACTGACTGAATGACTTGACTGACTTACTGACTGAATGACTTAAAGTTAGACACACAGTACAACCATCGACTTCAGTTCCAGAACCTCTACTATCCACCTCAGCCCAGTAGGGTCACAGCATAACTCTCCACTCTCTTCACAATCATCCACAAACACCAGCACCCACAATTTAAGGTAAATACTATTATTTCTGTTACATTTGTAGTCTTAAGCAGTAAAAACAACATAATACATCACGATAATGAACTACAATTACATATTCACTTATATTTTTGTAAGATCTGTTGGTCTAAAAAAAACTTGTTTGGCTTTTTGTGGTCTCCAAGGAACGTAACCCTATTTTTCCCATAAGTTCTTTTAATTATTTAACACAAAATTATCTAACACGACTTTTTTAGGAACGTAACTATCATGCTAAATGATGGTCTACTGTACTTGTTAGGAAATTATAGATCCATCTACCCACTTTTCCTGTTATTCCTTTATCACGCATTTTGTGTGCTATTACATCATGGTCACACTTGTCAAAGGCTTTTGTAAAGTCTGTGTATATAACATATGCATTCTGTTTGTCTTCTAATATTGTAAGTGCTTTTGTAAGTGTATTTTTGGGGGTCTGAAATGGACTAACCTACTTGACATTTTTTCTTAAGGGAGTAAATTCGTTCGGTAATGGTACTTAAGCAGGCTTCTGGAATGAAGTTTCATCGTTACTCGGGGGTCCACTGTAAACTGAAAGAGGTAAATACTTTTAATGTCCAGTGAAAAGGAAACCAATCACTTTATTATCTTCAGTGAAATATATGGGAAATCCTTTTCTCCCCATGCATGTCAGAATTTAGAATGAACAATGTAGTAAAAAAAACTACACAGTGTCTACCTACTGAGGCTCTCAGTACCCTATGTTTATCTTTTATAAAAGTCAAGTAGAATATTCTTGTTCTTCATGGTACTCTGCTTTAACAAAAAGAAAAAGACAGACTACAAATCACCCAAAACAAAATAATGAGATTCATCCTGTACTTGGGTCCAAGAGAGCATACTATAGGCCAGGATGAATTGCAACAACTGGATATGATGAATGTTGAAGACAGAGTAAAGCAAATGAAGTTAAATAATGTTTATAAAATTGCTCACAAGCAGTGTCAAGAATATCTTGCTACCAAGTTTGTCAAGGTTGGGAACTAAAGCAAGTATGG
Source organism: Cherax destructor (assembly GCA_009830355.1). NCBI lineage: Eukaryota > Metazoa > Arthropoda > Malacostraca > Decapoda > Parastacidae > Cherax > Cherax destructor. Next base: position 23,517 of record WNWK01014249.1, on the reverse strand, counting down.
TACTATGGGAAGTGAACACAATTTTGTAGTAAGGTGGAACCTTGGCTTACAAACTTAATTCGTTCTGTGACTTTGTTAGTATCCTGATTTGTTCGTAGGCTGAGTCAATTTTCCTCATTTAAATTAATTAAAATGCAATTAATTTGTTCCCGCAGAATTCCTCCTCAGGAGGCAGGACAAATACAATGCTAATATCAACTCTACGCCTTATTTATCTATCACAATTCATCTAATATGACATAATAAACAATATAAATGACATAGAAACGTGATATATACTCTAGAATTAATAAAATAGGATATAATATGGCAGCGGTGACAGCATCCGCCATTTACTCTCCCACTGATTATGGTATCTTCCCATGCTCTTATTATATGACAAAAATGGAGTGTTTGTGAAGGCTAACTGCATTAGATCCCTACATAGCTTCATAAGGAAAACAGCATTTACCTTGAAGATGCTGGTGGAGGTTGTTTCCTTTCAATAAAGTCTGAAAATCTCTCCCAGATTCCCAACATTTCCTTTATCTCACTTGTAGAGATAAACTCTTCCACATCTTGTGTTTATCCACGATTTCCTGTATAAATTCCACAGAAATCATCCTCTTTTTCTTCTCAGCACTGTCTTTTGCACTTGTTTTCTTAGGACCCATGGTTAGAAAAAAGAAATTTGGCAAAATACAGTCATACCTTGGTTAACGATGCTGTCAGTTAACGATATTTTCGGTTAACGATATTTTCGACGTAAAAAAATGATTGCGGTTAACGATGTTTGCTTTGGTTAACGACATTCATACCGGACGTGTCCGCATGGCGCCCAGCTGAGCGCGCACTCCAGGGAGCGTCAGTGTGCTATTGTTTACAAGCGAGAGCGACCACCACCCACTCCACGTACGCATTTATACCAGTATATTTTCATTATTCCACTGTTTTTTGTGCTTGCAACTGCTAAATAAGCTACCATGTGTCCAAAGAAAGCTCCTAGTGCCAGCCCTGTGATAAAGAGTGTAGTATTCATGCAGAGAGTGTAGCATTCATGCAGGGAGTGTAGCATTTATGCAGGGAGTGTAGCATTTATACAGGGAGTGTAGCATTTATGCAGGGAGTGTAGCATTTATGCAGGGAGTGTAGCATTTATGCAGGGAGTGTAGCATTTATGCAGGGAATGTAGCAGGCATGCAGGGAGTATAGCAGGTATGCAGGGAGTGTAGCAGGCATGCAGGGAGTGTAGCAGGCATGCAGGGAGTGTAGCAGACATGCAGGGAGTATAGCAGGGAGTATAGCAGGCATGCAGGGAGTATAGCAGGCATGCAGGGAGTATAGCAGGCATGCAGGGAGTGTAGCAGGCATGCAGGGAGTGTAGCAGGCATGCAGGGAGTGTAGCAGGCATGCAGGGAGTGTAGCAGGCATGCAGGGAGTGTAGCAGGCATGCAGGGAGTATAGCAGTCATGCAGGGAGTGCAGCAGGCATGCAGGGAGTGTAGGAGGCATGCAGGGAGTGTAGGAGGCATGCAGGGAGTGTAGCAGGCATGCAGGGAGTGTAGCAGGCATGCAGGGAGTGTACCATTCATGCAGGGAGTGTAGCATTAAAAGAAAAAGGCCAATAACCCCAGAAAAGAACTTGCCACCTGCAGTGTTAATGGAAGGGGATTCCCTTCCAAACACTAGCATACTATACTCCATCCTTTCCCTCCTCCCGTCCTCCACACATCAACAACTCTTCAATAAATGTAAGTGACATGTTATTGTACTATATTTACATGTGTATTTATTTATTGTTCATTAAATTGTGTATTATTTAATGTCAAAAAGTTCTAAAAAATATTTTATTTTACTACTTTTGAAAGTCTTGGACGGATTAATTTTATTTCCATTATTTCTTATGGGGAAAATTGATTCGGTTAACGATTGTTTCGGTTAAAGATATGCCCTCTCGTACGGATTAATATCGTTAACCGAGGTATGACTGTAACTGCACGATACATAAGGAAAAACAAGAAATCCTTCTACCACGAGATAAGCACATGTGCACTGCTGGTAGCGTTGTTTTGGTACACACACTGCCATCTGGTGCTGGTGTTCTGAATCTCACTTGTTATTATAATTATTATTATTATAGTATACGTATTACGTATTATTATTATTAGTAGTAGTAGTACGTACGTATTATAATAATAATAATAATAATTATTATTGTTAGTAGTAGTAGTAGTAGTAGTAATAGTACATACATATAATAATACAGTGGACCCTCAGTTAAAGGCCGTAATCCGTTCCAGAAGCTTGGCCTTAAACCGAAATGGCCTTTAACCGAAATAATATTCCCAATAAAAATTTATGTAAATACAATTAATCCGTTCCATACAAAAATATTAAAAAATATAAAATAAAAAAAATTAACAATTCAATCAGTATAACATACCTTTATTGAAGACTAATGCTGGCTTCTGGAAGATGGGTAGGAGGAAAGAGGGAGGAGTTAGTGTTTGGAAGGGTAATCCCAGTCCATAATGACTTCAGGTAGCAAAGCTACCTGATCAGCTTGAGAGTCACTCCACCAACTACACTCCCTGCATGCCTGGCTACACTCCCTGCTACACTCCTTGCTACACTCCTTGCTACACTCCTGCTACACTCCTTGCTACACTCCTGCATGCCTGCTACACTCCTTGCTACACTTCCTGCATGCCTGCTACACTCCCTGCATGCCTGCTACACTCCCTGCATGCCTGCTACACTCCCTGCATGCCTGCTACACTCCCTGCATGCCTGCTACACTCCCTGCATGCCTGCTACACTCCCTGCATGCCTGCTACACTCCCTGCATGCCTGCTACACTCCCTGCATGCCTGCTACACTCCCTGCATGCCTGCTACACTCCCTGCATGCCTGCTACACTCCCTGCATGCCTGCTACACTCCCTGCATGCCTGCCTTCATCCCACCTCCCTGCATGCCTGCTACACTCCCTGCATGCCTGCTACACTCCCTGCATGCCTGCTACACTCCCTGCATGCCTGCTACACTCCCTGCATGCCTGCTATACTCCCTGCATGCCTGCTACTCTCCTTGCCTCTATGCCTGCCTGCCTTGAATTCTATTATGTTTCTCACTTTCTTTACCAAAGGAACTTTACTAAGAAATTTCCTTGGGGACATGGTGACTTATTTCACAGTTGCACTTGATAAATAATCAACAAAAACAATGGATTATAGCAAAATGTTTGGATAAATGAGCAGAAGCTTCCTCACGCACCGAGAGACACAGGCAAACTGAACCACAAGCGGCCCCAGCTGGCAGACGGACGCATCCCATACAGCCTCTAACTGAAAAACGACCTCTAACTGGGAGCCAAAAAACCGGCCTCTAACTGAAAAACGGCCTCTAACCGGGAGCCAAAAAACCAGCCTCTAACCGAGTTGGCCTTTAACCGGAACAGCCTTTAACCCGTAAACGGTCCAAACGTATATATACGTTTACTACCCCAGTGCCCCGAATATTTTGAAAAAAAAAATAGTTTTTTTTTTATAGAAATAAAGAGCACATTTTTCTAAGTGTAATGGCATAAAAAAATAAAAATTTTAGGCTCAGTACTTACCGATATATGAGGCCGAGAAGTTGGCACTGAATGCTCATGTTACAACATCGAGTCCTGCCACTTGCAGAAGTGTTGCCGATATACCTTTTTTTCTCGTTTATATATTATTTTATTTTTATGTTCTGATAATTACAATTTATAGTAGTTCTTTGTTCTAAGACTAATATTAGGTACTGAAATTGTACTCAAATTGTCACAAACACACTGACAGGTGGACATTTACACATGCTTTGGTCATTTACTAATGTCTAGGAATATATACAAATTATTTATAGGTTCCAGCAATGTTTTGGATAATAATAATAATAATACGAATAATAATAAGAATGAAAATAATAATAAGAATAAGAATAATAAGTTCCCTTGAAGCATGATGTAAAACAAGTCAATGGCACTTGAGCAGGCATCTGGAATGAATTTTGCTCGTTAGGCGGGGGTCCACTGTACTAATAATAATCACTCTCGGACACATTAAATGTCTTATTTTACGTTAATATAGACATTTCCATTAATCCATCTATATTTTTTTTTTTCAAAATTATGTAATACTGCTGACAGTGATAAGATAAGATAATTGGTGACATTTGATGAGCGTACGCGAGGGTGCAGTGATAAGATAAGATAAGGGGTGACATTTGATGAGCATCCTCCTCTGTTTTCACTGTTACACAACTATTCTGTCTGTCAAACTGCTTCTTCTGTGTCTTTCAAGCTCTCTGATCTGTCTGCCAAGCTCTCTTGTCTGCGCGCTTCTGTCTGTCTGCCAAGCTCTCTATCTGTCTGTCTGCCAAGCTCTCTATCTGTCTGTCTGCCAAGCTCTCTATCTGTCTGTCTGCCAAGCTCTCTATCTGTCTGTCTGCCAAGCTCTCTATCTGTCTGTCTGCCAAGCTCTCTATCTGTCTGTCTGCCAAGCTCTCTATCTGTCTGTCTGCCAAGCTCTCTGTCTGTCTGTCTGCCAAGCTCTCTATCTGTCTGTCTGCCAGTCTATCTGTCTGTCTGCTAGCTCTCTCTGTCTGTCTGCCAAGCTCTCTATCTGTCTGTCTGCCAAGCTCTCTATCTGTCTGTCTGCCAAGCTCTCTATCTGTCTGTCTGCCAAGCTCTCTATCTGTCTGTCTGCCAAGCTCTCTATCTGTCTGTCTGCCAAGCTCTCTATCTGTCTGTCTGCCAAGCTCTCTATCTGTCTGTCTGCCAAGCTCTCTATCTGTCTGTCTGCCAAGCTCTCTATCTGTCTGTCTGTCAAGCTCTCATCTGTCTGTCTGCCAAGCTCTCTATCTGTCTGTCTGCCAAGCTCTCTATCTGTCTGTCTGCCAAGCTCTCTATCTGTCTGTCTGTCAAGCTCTCTGTCTGCCAAGCTCTCTATCTGTCTGTCAAGCTCTCTGTCTGTCTGTCAAGCTCTCTGTCTGTCTGTCAAGCTCTCTGTCTGTCTGTCAAGCTCTCTGTCAAGCTCTCTGTCTATCTGTCAAGCTCTCTGTCTATCTGTCAAGCTCTCTGTCTATCTGTCAAGCTCTCTGTCTATCTGTCAAGCTCTCTGTCTATCTGTCAAGCTCTCTGTCTATCTGTCAAGCTCTGTCTATCTGTCAAGCTCTGTCTGTCTATCAAGCTGTCTGTCTGTCAAGCTCTCCGTCTGTCAAGCTCTCTGTCTATCTGTCATGCTCTCTGTCTATCTGTCATGCTCTCTGTCTATCTGTCAAGCTCTCTGTCTATCTGTCAAGCTCTCTGTCTATCTGTCAAGCTCTCTGTCTGTCTGTCTGTCTGTCTGTCCATCTAGCAACTAGCTATCCCGTCTAAGAGAGATCCACTCCTGAACCAACACGTCTGGTTCCTGAGCAAGTGTAAATACGTATTTGCCAGTCATGTTTACACATTATATCTACAAGCACTTTTTCTGGATTTTTTGGGTTATCCTAGGAAATTTACACTATGTATAATTGTATTTGTTTACCTGTGAGACAGATAGACAGAGTCAGATAGAGATAAACAGAGACAGATAGACAGGCATAGGTTGTAAGACATTCTAAAAAGATGTTGTTGCACAAATGTTGCACATGGGTTATTATCAAGGTTTTTGATATTTCCTCGACCACTTATGGCCATATCCACCTCAGAGCCACTAAACTCGGGGTCAACATCACTTTCCACTTAAAATGGGAGAGTTAATACTACATGACATCAGTGAATCCCATGTGTTTGCCGCGCTGTTTGCTCTAGCTGGCGCTTAATTAAACTGGTGCTCCCACAACGTACTAAGTGGTCCCACATTTTTTTTAATACAGCGCACACCAAGGGCTAAGACCCATTCAATGCTGACCAGGCACCTCAGGCCAATCGTGCCAAATTTGGAGGCAGGAAAAATAAAACATAAATATATGTTTGGGGCAGTAGCAGTACTAACGTATATATACGTGTGGACCGTTTACGGGTTAACCGAGGATCCACTGTAATAATAATAATAATACAGTGGACCCCCGGTTTTCATGATTTTTTCGTTCCAGAATGCTGTTCAAGTGCCATTACCAAACGAATTTATTCCCATAAGGAATAATATAAAGTAGACTAGTCCTTTTAGACTCCCAAAAATACACTTACGAAAGCATTTACAAAAATACACTTACATAAAAGGGTGAGTTTGGAGCATCACGAACACTGGGGGTCCACTGTATTAATAATAATTTTTATTATTATTATTATTAATTTAGGGAACTGGAGCACATATCCAATTCCCTAGATCAAGAGCCCTTCACCATGTATGTACTAATGATAATAATAATACGTAATTATTATAACAATAATAATAATAACAGTAAGGAGAAACTTCAAAAGGCTGCCAGTAGCTGGCGCCACCATCAGCAAAACATTGGTAACCACTACTACTTTTCACCTGACTAGACTTGTAGTCTAAGTATTAGGTTAAGTCTGCCCGAAATGCCTCAGCATGAAAGTGGCTTTCTTTGCTCCAATCAAATTATGATATGTAAACACATACGTATTGTAATCTGAGGGGGAAGTACGCATCCTGAAATTTCTTATGTATCCAAAAGAAAAATCGACCGAACGATGGTTCATATCCTGAAAAGTTCGTAGGTAGGGCGTTCATAAGCCAAAGTTCCACTGTACTTACAGAAGGTACTCAAGTTTCAAACACTGTTTATTATAAAGCAATAAAGATATGGAAGAGACTCCCTGAACATATCAAAGCCAGTCCCAGAATGAGTTTGTACAAGAAGAGAACTAATAGGTACCTAATAAAAATGCCACAGCAAGGTACTTAATAAATGAAGCTACAGAAAGGGTGGAGAGTGGTTTCTAGAATAGTTAACATTGGTGTAACTATTACTGAAAGCTGATCCTCTCTTTAATGTTCATGTCAATAACTCACTTCCCATTATTCCTTCTGTACATCCTATTATTGTAACTGATTTTCACACAGTTGAGTTACTTAGCTGTTTAAATTTTTATAGTTATAACCATGACTGATTTCTAGTGTATCTCACAGCTGAGCTTTAAATAATAAGATATTACAATGACACAAGTGGAAATAAATCACTTAAGACTTTTCTGTGTGTCCTGAGCCTCAGTTGGCAATGATTTTGTTTCCACCATGTCCATGGTTGAATTCCTGGCATGGTGGACACATTGTGCATGCTTCCTTACATCTGCTGTCCTTGTTCACCTAGCAGTAAGTATCTAGGTCTTAAGTCACCTTACACCTGCTGTCCTTGTTCACCTAGCAGTATACCAGGAGTGGGTTCCGGGGGTCAACGCCACTGTGGCCCAGTCTGTGACCAGGACTCATAGTAGATCAGGGCCTGATCAACCAGGCTGTTACTGTTGGCTGCAAGCAACATGACATACGAACCACAGCCCGGCTGGTCAGAAAGTAGGTAACTGTTAGTCGAATGGTTTGCGTGGCATCCTGGGGTTACTAACACTCCCTACCCTGGGTTACTAACACTCACTACCCTGGGTTACTAACACTCCCTACCCTGGGTTACTAACACTCCCTACCCTGGGTTACTAACATCCCTTACACCTGGGTTACTAACACTCCCTACCGTGGGTTACCTCACCACTGGGCCCATCTACCCAGGGTTACTAACACTCCCTACCCTGGGTTACTAACACTCCTACCCGGGTTACTAACACCCTACCCTGGGTTACTAACACTCTACCTGGGTTTTCCCACTGGGTTACTAATCTACCTGGGTACTAACACTCTACCCTGGGTTACTAACACTCTTACCCTGGGTTACTAACACTCCCTACCCTGGGTTACTAACACTCCCTACCCTGGGTTACTAACACTCCCTACCCTGGGTTACTAACACTCCCTACCCTGGGTTACTAACACTCCCTACCCTGGGTTACTAACACTCCCTACCCTGGGTTACTAACACTCCCTACCCTGGGTTACTAACACTCCCTACCCTGGGTTACTAACACTCCCTACCCTGGGTTACTAACACTCCTACCCTGGGTTACTAACACTCCCTACCCTGGGTTACTAACACTCCCTACCCTGGGTTACTAACACTCCCTACCCTGGGTTACTAACACTCCCTACCCTGGGTTACTAACACTCCCTACCCTGGGTTACTAACACTCCCTACCCTGGGTTACTAACACTCCCTACCCTGGGTTACTAACACTCCCTGTACCCTGGGTTACTAACACTCCCTACCCTGGGTTACTAACACTCCCTACCCTGGGTTACTAACACTCCCTACCCTGGGTTACTAACACTCCCTACCCTGGGTTACTAACACTCCCTACCCTGGGTTACTAACACTCCCTACCCTGGGTTACTAACACTCCCTACCCTGGGTTACTAACACTCCCTACCCTGGGTTATCCTGGGTTACTAACACTCCCTACCCTGGGTTATCCTGGGTTACTAACACTCCCTACCCTGGGTTATCCTGGGTTACTAACACTCCCTACCCTGGGTATCTGGTTACTAACACTCCCTACCCTGGGTTACTAATCTACCTGGGTTACTAACACTCCCTACCTGGGTTACTAACACTCCCTACCCTGGGTTACTAACACTCCCTACCCTGGGTTATCCTGGGTTACTAACACTCCCTACCCTGGGATACCCTGGGTTATTCTGGGTTACTAACACTCCCTACCCTGGGTTACTAACACTCCCTACCCTGGGTTTTCCTGGGTTGCTAACACTCCCTACCCTGGGTTATCCTGGGTTACTAACACTCCCTACCCTGGGACATTCTGGGTTACTAACACTCCCTACCCTGGGTTACTAACACTCCCTACCCTGGGTTACTAACACTCCCTACCCTGGGTTACTAACACTCCCTACCCTGGGTTATCCTGGGTTACTAACACTCCCTACCCTGGGATTATCCTGGGTTTAACACTACCCTGGGTTACTAACACTCCCTACCTGGGTATGGTACTAACACTCCCTACCCTGGGTTATCTGGGTTACTAACACTCCTACCCTGGAGATTATTCCTGGTTACTACACTCTACCCTGGTTCTAACACTCTACCCGGGTTATCCTGGTTACTAACACTCCCTACCCTGGGTTTTCCTGGGTTACTAACACTTCCCTGGGACACCTGGGTTTTGGATCCTACCCGGGTTAATTTACACATAAGTAACTATGTATGATAATTGTAATTATGTATTTAAATATACTTACTATGTAACACTAGGAAGCGTAAACCTGTAGGGGTCACACAGCTTCTGGGACAGTTGGTTTAGATCCAAAATAAGTCTATATAACTCCAGTTCCTTGGATCAAGATTCGTCATATTGATCATGAAGGACCTTGATAGATGATATGTATCACAAGAGGTGGTAAACCCGCACGGGCGGGGGAGTGAGAGCCACAAATATGAGACAAAGGCGACTTGTTCTTCTTCTTTGTTGTGGTTATTAGGGCCACTGACAACATAAGCCGTCTCGAGGCCGACCTCTCGATGGTACGAGGAAGATGTGTCGCTCAAGGCTGAGCCATGAAAGAAAAGCAACAAAAGTTCCTTTGGAAATAGAGAGAGAAACTTGAAAGTTTCCGATTAGGTCCGGTGGACCCCCTTGCCAAGCCCCAGCAACGCGGGACCCCACACCCCCACCTGGGTACAGTAACCGGCTTCCCACCAAAGACCGTTAAATAATTATCCGCAGAGCGGAAAAAATGGATAAGATAAGATTTCTTCAGATTTTTAACCCCGGAAGGTTAGCCACCCAGGATAACCCAAGAAAGTCAGTGCGTCATCGAGGACTGTCTGTCTTATTTCCATTGGGGTCCTTAATCTTGTCCCCCAGGATGCGACCCACACCAGTCGACTAACAACCCAGGTACCTATTTGCTGCTAGGTGAACATGACAACAGGTGTAAGAAAACACGTCGAAATGTTTCCACCCGCCGGGAATCGAACCCGGGCCCTCCGTGTGTGAAGCGAGAGCTCTAGCCACCAGACCACCGGCGGGCAAAATAGATGAGGACAAGCGTCCCAGAGAGAACGGGGAAAATTTGTCACTGATACTCAGGCAAGAGAGAGACGTCCACACCCGACGAAGGATGGCGCAGAAGTCACCATACATAAGAAGATAAGAAGAACATAAGAAAGAAGGAACACTGCAGCAGGCCTACTGGCCCATGCGAGGCAGGTCCAAATCTCCAACGGCTTAAGCCAATGCCCCGACCCAGCCAGGTCAGGTTACATTCACTTAAGGAAGGAGCACTGCATCTGACCTAGTAGCACAAGCTAGTCAGGACCAATTCACACCCAACCGCACCCACTCATATAATTGTCCAGCCGACCAGCTGGTCAGGTCACTTCCACTTAAGAACTCTCAGGTAAGTACCCACAAGTGGGGAAGTGTGGACAGTCGAAGAATAGTCGGTGAGAGGAAGATCTATAGTCGAAGATAAAGAGCCAGGGCTAAACCCAGCTGCGAGGCGTTATGAGGCGATGAATGGGGCATAGCAGAGAGACCAGGGTGTCTGCAGTGCTCGCTGGTTAGTTGACATGTGACTAGGTCATGACTGGCTGGGAGTCAGGTGAGCGGGGGCTCTGTGAGGGCAGAGTAGAGAGAGCAGGGTGGTTGCAGTGCTCGCTGGCTTGTTGTCAGGTGGCTGGATCTTGTGTGATTGGCTTGGCGTCAAGTCCGCAGGAACTCAGGTTATGGCAGTTGATTAGATTAAACATTAATGCTTGGGAAGGATTTTCGTGAGACTGGTTATTTATCTTCAGGTGAGCCATTGTTTAGTTTTTTGAAGTCCCTCTTGGAAATGTGGAATAGTTTGATGTTGCGAGTAAGGTCGTCTATGTGTCTCGTGAGTGCAGATTTTACATGTTCAAACTCGAAATCGCAGGGTGGTATGCAGGTGTACTTTGCTGTTCCATTTTCCAGATTTTGGATCAGTTCTCTTGTGATCATTTCGTGGTTGTTGGCAGGGGTGGTGTAGAATAATGTATTGTGGTAGTTGATATATTCGATGGGTCGGGAGTCTACAGTGTTTTCTTCTTCATTTGTTGGTCCCTCAGCATATTCAGGTTCTTCTGTTTCTTCAGGAGTTGTACGGAGTAGAGGCTGGGATTCTTGATTATTTGTGGCATGTTGGGAAGATTGTTGTTGTTGATAGGTAGCTGTAGTCGGTGACGAAGGTTCGGGAGTGGGTTCTTGGGCAGGGGCAGGAGTTGGGTTTGAGGTGGACGTGAAGTTGACGATGTTTGGGATTATTTTGAGGAAGTCTTGTGACGGTGGTGAGTGAAGGAAGTTGAAAGTTGGCATGTTATTTTGACGGAATAGATCGTTAATTGTTGTATTGAAAGAGCCTGGATTTGTAACATTTGCGAGGTGTGCAAACATCATGCAGTATAGCACCTTAGATGGGGCAGCCTCAGGAAGTGCAGAGAGGGAGGTCGAGGTTAGGGATGATTGCTGTGTGGCCTGGAGGATTTTTTTGTATCTTACTGTAATTTTGTTATCTACCTGGAGAGAATTCCAGGGGTCAACGCCCCCGCGGCCCGGTCTGTGACCAGGCCTCATGTTGGACCAGAGCCTGATCAACCAGGATGTTACTGCTGACCGCATGCAGTCCAACGTACGAACCACAGCCCGGCTGATCAGGTACCGACTTGAGGTGCCTGTCCAGTTCCTGCTTGAAGACAGCCAGGGGTTTGTTGGTAATCCCCCTGATGTATGCTGGGAGGCAGTTGAACAATCTTGGGCCCCTGACACTTATTGTGATGTCCCTCAATGTGCTAGTGGCACCCCTGCTCTTCATTGGGGGGATGTTACATCGCCTGCCGAGTCTTTTGCTTTCGTAGGGAGTGATTTTTGTGTGCAAGTTTGGTACTAAGCCCTCGAGAATTTTCCATGTGTATATAATAATATATCTCTCCCGCCTGCGTTCTAGAGAGTTCAGGTTTAGGAACTTCAAGCGTTCCCAGTAGTTGAGGTGGTTTATCGCAATTATGCGTGCCGTGAAGGTTCTCTGCACATTTTCAAGGTCAGCAATTTCACCCGCCTTGAAAGGTGCAGTTAGTGTGCAGCAATATTCCAGCCTAGATAGAACAAGCGATCTGTAAAGTGTCAACATGAGCTTGGCATCCCTGGTTTTGAAGGTTCTCATTATCCATCCTGTCATTTTTCGAGCAGATGCAATTGCTACTTTGTTATGGTCCTTGAAGGTGAGATCCTCTGACATGTAATAATATTGGTAGAATTACCGACAATATGTTAAGTAAAAGGACACAAATGCAACTAATGTGACATTTTATTGTGGCAACGTTTCGCTCTCCAGGAGCTTTCTCAAGCCGTTACAAGCGATAATGGACATAGTGGGTTTATATATACTCTCAAAGTGAGGTGAAATACTAGTGGTGGTAGTAGTAGTGATATTAGTAGTAGTAGTAGTAATACAATAAGGTAGAACAATCAATATGCACATGAGTAAAAGGTGATAAAACAAATACTAGGGTAGTATAACAATAGGTTAGACAAATATTTCTGCTGGAGGTTGAAATATCGAAGGCCTGTAGGAGTGTTCCACATCTACGATGTGCTTGTGTTGAATTAGCAGGAGAGACTATGTGATGGTAGGGTTTACTGTTTTCAGGAGGATTCTTGCTAAGACTTCAGAGATGGTGAAGCTGCCTTTGTTTTGTTTAATTGTGTTAGAAACAGAGATAAGTGCTGATTCAAGGCATTTGCGTCTACGGAAATTAGTTTCTTTGATTACTAGTCGGGCGTCTTTGAATTTCATGAGATGATTGTTGGAATTTCGGTGTTGTACGCAGGCGTTGTTCAGGTTATCGTTTCTGCATGCATTAATGTGTTCATTGATGCGTGTTTCGAGGTTCCTTGCTGTTTCTCCTACATAAATTCTGTCGCAGCCTCCACAGGGTATAGTGTAGACCCCTGCGTTGACTGGTTCATGGTGCTTGGATTTAGTCTTGGTTAGATCCTTAATAGAAGTACTGGAAGCGATGGCGACTCTAGTGTTAGCTTGTGCAAATACTTAACATCCTCTGACATGATCACTCCCAGGTCTTTGACATTAGTTTTTCGCTCTATTGTGTGGTTGGAATTAGTTTTGTACTCCGATGAGGCTTTAATTTCTTCACGTTTTCCGTATCTGAGTAATTGAAATTTCTCATCATTGAACTTCATATTGTTTTCTGCAGCCCATTTAAAGATTTGGTTTATGTCTGCTTGGAGTCTTGCAGTGTCTTCAACGGTGGACACTGTCATACAGATTCGGGTGTCATCTGCAAAGGAAGACACAGCACTGTGGCTTATATCCCAGTCAATGTCTGATATGAGGATGAGGAATAGGATGGGAGCAAGTACTGTGCCTTGTGGAACAGAGTTTTTCACAGTAGCTGCCTCAGACTTTACTCTGTTAACTACTACTCTTTGTGTTCTACATTTTAGGAAATTATAGATCCGTCTACCAACTTTTCCTGTTATTCCTTTATCACGCATTTTGTGTGCTATTACACCATGGTCACACTTGTCAAAGGCTTTTGCAAAATCTGTGCATATAACATCTGCATTCTGTTTATCTTCTAGAGCATCCAGGACCTTGTCGTAGTGATCCAGTAGTTGGGACAGACAGGAGCGGCCTGCTCTAAACCCATGCTGTCCTGGGTTGTGCAATTGATGGGTATCAAGATGGGTGGCAATCTTTCTTCTTAGAACCCTTTCAAAGATTTTTATGATATGGGTCGTTAGCGCAATTGGTCTGTAGTTCTTTGCTATTGCTTTACTGCCCCCTTTGTGGAGCGGGGCTATGTCTGTTGTTTTTAGTAGCTGCGGGACGATCCCAGTGTCCATGCTCCCTCTCCATAGGATGTTAAAAGCATGTGATAGGGGCTTCTTGCAGTTCTTGATGAACACGGAGTTCCATGAGTCTGGGCCTGGAGTGGAGTGCATGGGCATGTCATTTATTGCCTTTTCGAAGTCATTTGGCGTCGTGGTGATGTCAGAAAGGCATGCGTCTGTCAAGTTCTGTGGCACTCGCATAAAAAAATCATTTAGGTTATCGATTTTCAGTCTGGTTAGTGGCTCGCTGAAAACTGAGTCATACTGGGATTTAAGTAACTCACTCATTTCCTTGCTGTCATCTGTGTAGGACCCATCCCGTTTAAGTAGGGGCCCAATACTGGTTGTTGTTCTCGACTTTGATTTTGCATAGGAAAAGAAATACTTAGGGTTTCTTTCAATTTCATTTATGGCTTTTAGTTCTTCCCGTGTCTCTTGATTCCTGTAAGATTTCTTTAGTTTTAATTCGATGTTTGCTATTTCTCTGACTAGTGTCTCCCTACGTATTTCAGAGATATTGGCCTCCTGTAGCCGCTCCGTTATTCTTTGCCTTCGCCTGTATATGGAGCGCCTCTCTCTTTCTAGTTTGCATCTTCTCCTCCTTTTCCTTAAGGGAATGTGCCTTGAACAAACCTCAAGTACCACAGAGTTAATTTGTTCTAGACATAGGTTGGGATCCGTGATGCTTAGGCAATCTTCCCAGCTTATATCATTTAGGACTTGGTTTACTTGGTCCCACCTTGTTTTTGTTATTGAAGTTGAATTTGGAGAAAGCTCCCTTGCGGCTGATCACATTTTGTTGATCTGGGGCTCCCCGCATGCATATCTGGACCTCTATTATGTTGTGATCTGAGTATATTGTTTTTGATAGGATGACATTTCGTATCAGATCATCATTGTTGGTGAAGATGAGGTCCAGCGTATTCTCCAATCTTGTGGGCTCTACTATTTGCTGGTTTAAGGTGAACTTGGTGCAGAGATTTAAAAGTTCATGCATGTGTGTGAATTTTCATCTGAGCTTCATCCTGGTGTTATCTCTGCTACCACATTGTTTGCAATGTTCCTCCATTTTAGGTGCCTGAGGTTGAAATCTCCCAGTAGCAAGATGTTGGGGGCAGGAGCTGGAAGATTTTCCAGACAGTGGTCAATTTTCAGAAGCTGTTCCTGGAATTGTTGGGACGTTGCATCCGGGGGCTTGTAGACAACCACGATGACCAGGTTTTGATTCTCGACCTTTATTGGTAATACTTCAACTGCATCATTTGAGGCATTTAGTAGTTCTGAACATATAAGTGACTGTGATATACAGGCCAACCCCCCCTTTTTGCCTGTTTACTCTGTCACACCTGTATAGGTTGTATCCCGGGATCCATATTTCATTGTCCAAGTGATCTCTTATGTGGGTCTAGGTGAAAGCCGCAAACATAGCATTTGACTCTGTAAGCAGTCCACGAATGTAAGGTACCTTGTTTTTTGTTGCTGGCTTTAGACCTTGTATATTAACAAAGATGAATGTAGTTGGACTGGTGGTATGGGGGGAAGGTCTTTTTTTCCTGGCTCTAATATCTGTTGTAATGGAGTGGAGGCCACTGACTGTGATTCCACTCCAGAAATGCTTTCAGTTGGTGTACAATTTCTGTCATTTCCTGCCAGCTTTTTTCTTCTTCCTGGAACTAAAAAACCTCTCTCTCCGGAGTGGCTGTGGCTACCCAGATTTTGCCATGGTCTGGATGTTCTGTGTCGCCTCGTACCCTTTAGGTGGTATGCCTGGCAATATAAGTTATAGCACTGTCTTTCCTGAATTGATGTGTGGCACATTTCAGGGTGGAAAAACTTACAGGACGTGAGGTTGCATTTGCCTGTTTTCATATGGGAACGGCATTTTCTGGGGTGATCATAATTGCATGTCCCATCTGATTTCCCAGATTTTCCATGCCTGCAGATACCAAGTGCATAATATTCACATAGGCCTGGTTTCCATTTGCCCTGGTTTTTGGTGACTGTGTTCCCCATTGGTGGGTGTGTTCCTGTCTTGTGTCTGTCTTCGTTACTAATGCTAACAATGGAGCCTTCAACTGTTTCCGGTAATTTATCTTCAGTATTTCCCTGGGCATCCCCTTGTTTACTATCTACCGTGTTATTGCTAGTTTGTAACACTGTTTTGTGTGTGTCCTTATCTACACCTGTTTCCCCATCATTTATTTCACTAGAGCTACTGTCCCTCTTCAGGTCACCATCATTTATTTCTCCATTCTTAAATTTACTGGCTACCATTTCAACATCTGTACCACGGGTGGTAGCACCATCTGGCCCTGATTTCTTACTTTCCCAACTGTTATAGAAAGCTGTCATGTTTTTTATGAAGTCCGATTTCGTGTTGTCATCTTTTAATATCAATTTGATTTTATTCCACAGTTCAGTCTCATTTGGACATACCCAAAAACACTTTCTTTGTTTAATATCTCGGGTAGTAGAGTCTTGAATGTCTACACAAGGGGCGTGGCAGCATTTACCACAAAAATTGCATGTAATCCATGCAGAGGAACGTTTGCTTGTTAGTTTGCATACTAC
Organism: Cherax destructor; assembly: GCA_009830355.1. Classification (NCBI taxonomy): domain Eukaryota; kingdom Metazoa; phylum Arthropoda; class Malacostraca; order Decapoda; family Parastacidae; genus Cherax; species Cherax destructor. The sequence continues at coordinate 7,048 of WNWK01014249.1, read as the reverse complement.
ACAGGGTTTCATGATTGATTTTGTTGGTTGCTTTACTGTATATTCTACTAATAGGTTCCCTGAAGTGGTGATCCGTCTATTTGTATTGTATCTATTTTATTCGCATGTGTAAGTGTTTGGACAATCTTACCTCGTAGAAGTTATTCTTACTGTTATTGTTTGGGTGTTTGATAAGGTCCCCTAAAACTCCGTCCGCGTATTGAATCCGGACTCGGATACCAGTTTTGAATCCAGTCAATGGTTCCCTTATTTCTTGGATCTGACGAGATCCAGTGTCACTTATTTAATGAATCCTGTAGGGGTTGTCTGGGTTACGCGAGACAGATCACTGGAAGATGATTAAACAGAGTAATAATGATCTGTATGGTACAAAAGTATAACTTGTGTGTTGGAGATAAAAACCGGTCCTTCTGGCAGCTCCTACTGTACGGCGGCCGTATCTCTGGCACCCTGGTTTACCTCTGGCACCCTGGATACTTCTGGCACCCTGGTAAACCTCACCCCCTTTAACACCTGGGTTTCCTTGCACTTATGGTTCACTCTACTGGGTTTAGTTTTTGTTTTTTTTCTACACCACAACACTGCTGTTTTTTCTATGATGACTGGAAGATATACAGACTTATGTTAGTGAAATCGTTCACTGACAACTCACAACTCGACACTGTTTATCGTATTTTTCTGCTGGACAAATTACGTATTTCCTCAGGATTGTGCACCTTTTCGTATTTCATAGATTTTTATATCAATGTAATCACTAGATTTTGGTCAGGTATACTAACAGTTGAAAATTATCAATACACGGACTTGCGTGGTAAGGACCCGGTGGCCGCTGGCAACTGATTTCAAACACGAAACTCGTTAGGCCTACACTTCCGCCTTTGTTTTCACTTTAACATCTATTAACTTATCTGTATACTACTGCACCAATGATATATTCACTATACAGATCTATCTTCACCCTATTTTCAGGGAGACTTTCCTTCCTCTGACAAATAATTGTTCTGTTTTGTTATTTCACACGGCACTTAAGTTCCCCTCTGGCTTTATCGCACTATGTTCTGGCACACTAATTCCCTTGTTTTTGACTCTGTATAAGTGTTTTCTGCCTGGTTTGTTGGGAGCACTGGAGGGATGTACCTTATAAGATCACTGGCACAGTTTTAAGGTTCTAGCACGTAAAGGAGACCGCGAAAAACACGAAAAAAGACGGACGCGTGTACAGGCCTACAGGATTTCCTGTCATAGTAACTATTCCAACCATTTCAATAGCCAGTTCAATTAGTAAATCATCAACATTAAGTAAGTAAGTAAGTAAGTTTATTCAGGTATACACAAATACCGTTACATACATTATCATACATAGCAGCATATGTGTAGAGAACCCCCCAGGATAACCCAAAAGTCAGACAGAGTGACTTATTTCCATTGGGGTCCATTTAATACCTTAATATTAGATAATAGTAGATACTAGTTATTATACTAAAATTAAAAGGAATAAGGTAAAAAGAGTTATTTACATGTACATGTATGTTATCTAAAAAAAAAAAAAAAATCATTCACCTCCCTTTCTGTCGCTACATTCATTAGGTACCTTTTGGTTCTCTTCTTGAACTGGCTGATGCTAGGACTGGCTTTGACATGTGCAGGCAGTCTGTTCCATTCCTTTATTGCTGTACAATAAAATGTGTTTGAAGCCTGGCCACTGACTGTGGGAACTACAAAGTTGTGCTCTCTCCCCCTAGTACTATGACTGCTTTGGTTCCCAGCCTTGACAAAATTGGCAGCAAGATATTCTGGACACTGTGAGCAATTTTATAAACTTGATTCAACTTAGGTTGTTTTACTCTGTCTTCAATATTCAGCATATCTAATTGTTGTAATTCATCCTGGCCTACATGTTCTCTTGGTCCCAGGTCCAGGATGAATCTTATCATTTTGTTGTGTGATTTGCAGTTTATCTTTCAGTTTTTTTTTGTCAAGGCAGAGTACCATGAAGAGCAAGCGTAGTCCATATGACATTGTATAAGGGCTAGACATAGGATCCTGCAAGCCTCGGTAGGTAGACACTGTGCTTGTCTGTAGAGGAACTTCAGTCTGGCATTCGCTTTCTTTACTACACTGTTCCCTATCAATTCTCCTGACATGCATGGGTCAAAGGGGATTCCCAGATATTTTACTGAGGAAACTGAAGTGATGGATTCCCCATTACACCGGATATTAAAATTATTTACCCTGCTCAGTTTATATTTCGTGCCAAAGAGTATGGCTTCTGTTTTCCCGAGATGTAACGATAACTTGTTGTCTACTAACCACTTGCTGCAGGACTCCAGTTCCAGTGTTAATACATTAGCTATATCTTGTGGGTCTTTACCAGATACTAACAGTGCACTGTCATCCGCATACAGTAGGAGTTTGCACTTGGTACTGATGGACATGTCATTTACATAACACAGAATAATAGGGGACCCAGAATACTACCTTGGGGAACTCCACATGCCATCGGCAGTGGTTCTGATTCTGTTTTGTTGATTTTGACAATTTGTTTCCAATTGCTAAGATAGGACTTAAACCAGTCTGTGGAACCTATGCCGATAGCTTGAAGTTTTTTACATAATGCATTGTGGTTGACAGTATCGAAGGCCTTTTGCAAGTCTAAAGTTACCATTCCTATGAGGTTCCCTATCGACATTTCAGTTCTCATGTAATCCATCAGATTAATTAGGGAGGTGTCGGTTGAGTAAGATCTCCTAAAGCTTGATTGGTAACTATGAAGAATGTTGTTGTCATTAAGATACTTCACTACTTGACAGTACACCGCCCTCTCTAGAATTTTGGATATTACACTGAGTATACTAACAGGCCTATAGTTGCTGACATCGGACCTACTATTTTTCTTGAAGATAGGAGTAACTTTGGCATCCTTGAACCTCTCTGGTACTGTATTAGTGGTGATGGACAGATTTATTATGTGAGCAATGGGCATTGCCAGTTCAGAGGCACCATCTTTTAGGAACTTAGACGGGATGTTATCAGGTGCGGTGCTCTTAGTTGGGTTTAACCTGCTTAGTTCTTTCTGCACGAAGTCATGAGATACACTTACTAGTTGACAAATGTTTTCAGTTACCCCTTTATTGATATAGTATGTTTTAAATTTATCAGAGTCTGTGTTAAAGGTATTTGATGCAGCTGACAGCTTACTTACTAGTGTTGAGGCGACAGTTGTGTAGTATGAATTAAAACAATTTGCCACTTTAGGTGTTTCGTGGCATACCTCGTTATCAACATTTAGTACTATGTTAGATCTATCTACGGGTTTATGGCTATACCCCAACTGTTTTAGTTGTTAGTTAGTTTGATATCTTTATTATGCACCACATACCCATCCTGTGGGCGGTAGTCAAAAGATTACAGAGGTACATAATGGGTCCAGGGACTGGACCTCAAAGTTTGATAGCTGAGCAAGTTACAAAGGTAATGAACTCAGATGGTCACAATCATGACAAGTTACAAAGGTATTTGCAGATTACAGAGGTATATATAGGGTCCAGAGACTGGGCCCCAAGTTTTGATAGCTGAACAAGGTACAATGGTAATGAATTCACTAGTTACAAGGTAATGAATCATGTAAGTAAATATACTTACGTCTGTACATGGTTGCACTCATGAACAAATTATAAAGCAATGAGCAATCTATTAGTCTACACCCAGCCACAACTGTAATGAGTTATTGGTGCAAATTTTAATTGTTGGGTCACACACACACATATACATATACACATACATATACACACACACACATACATGTATATACATACACACATACTCATACACACATCACATATATACATACACACACACACACACACACACACACGTGTCAATGCTTTATTTACAGGGAGCAAAGTCAGGGTATTTTTCCAGAATGGTCTGTAATATACCACTGTGGATAAAATACTTTGACTTATCTTGAACATTTCTGAGTGAGTTGTCTCTGAATTCATTAATTTTATCGCACTCCAGTACATAAACCATGCAGGATTTGTATCTCCCAGACAGAGAACATCCTACCTTTTTTGTCAATACCACCGATTACGTTATTAATGCAGCCCCCCATAGAACTCAAAGGATGACCCTCCAGCAGCGAGTGAGAAGATATATACATAAGGATGATTTTCAACGCCCCAAGATCTTGAGTGACCTTCCAGAGGATCCAGATGATTGGGTAACTCCAGAACCTTTCTATGTCTACTGATATCACTTCTAACCCAAGTTCTGGTGATTCCTGTTTTTACTTCACAGCTATTACATCCATTTACGTAACAGTGCCAATAATACAAATGTTGGACACCACCTTTGCAAAGCACGCCGACCAGCATCTCTAGATAGCAGTTTTTATAACCATCACTCGCCTTGCTATCGTCCTTTAATTTACGTCCAGCAATTTATTAAAAAAAAAAAAAAGAAAAAAAAAAAATTGCACTTAGTATACCCTTTGCCGATACAGAGTCATGCAACTATAACTTTGTTATACCTGTGTGACACTATTGGGCAAATGTTATGCCCCCTTTTGATATATTACCTTGATATACCACTAAACACATACAGTGGTACCTCGACTTACGATATTAATCCGTCAGAGGGCATATCTTAAGACGAAACAATCGTTAAACGAATCAATTTTCCCCATAAGAAATAATGGAAATAAATTTAATCCGTCCAAGACTTCCAAAAGTAGTTAAATAAAATATTTTTTTGAACTTTTGGACATTAAATAATAAATATTTTAATAAAGAATACCTAAATACACATGCAAATATTGTACAATAACATGTCACTTACATTTATTGAAGAGTTGTTGATGTGTGGAGGAGGGGAGAAGGTGGAGTAGTATGCTAGTGTTTGGAAAGGGAATCCCTTCCATTAACACTGCAGGTACCAAGTCCTTTTCTGGGGTTACTGGCCTTTTTCTTTGAATGCTACACTCCCTGCATGAATGCTACACTCCCTGCATGAATGCTACACTCCCTGCATGAATGCTACACTCCCTGCATGAATGCTACACTCCCTGCATGAATGCTACACTCCCTGCATGAATGCTACACTCCCTGCATGAATGCTACACTCCCTGCATGAATGCTACACTCCCTGCATGAATGCTCACGCACTCCCTGCATGAATGCTACACTCCCTGCATGAATGCTACATTCTCACTCCTGCATGAATGCTACACTCCCTGCATGAATGCTCACTCCCATGAATGCTACACTCCCTGCATGAATGCTACACTCCCTGCATGAATGCTACACCCTGCATGAATGCTACACTCCCTGCATCGTTGCTACACTCCCATCCTGTGCTACACTCCCTGCATCCTGCTACACTCCCTGCATCCTTGCTACACTCCCTGCATCCTTGCTACACTCCCTGCATCCTTGCTACACTCCCTGCATCCTTGCTACACTCCCTGCATCCTTGCTACACTCCCTGCATCCTTGCTACACTCCCTGCATCCTTGCTACACTCCCTGCATCCTTGCTACACTCCTGCATCCTTGCTACACTCCCTGCATCCTTGCTACACTCCCTGCATCCTTGCTACACTCCCTGCATCCTTGCTACACTCCTGCATCCTTGCTACACTCCTGCATCCTTGCTACACTCCCTGCATCCTTGCTACACTCCCTGCATCCTGCTACACTCCTGCATCCTTGCTACACTCCCTGCATCCTTGCTACACTCCCTGCATCCTTGCTACACTCCCTGCATCCTTGCTACACTCCCTGCATCCTGCTACACTCCCTGCATCCTCTCACTCCTGCATCCTACACTCCCTGCATCCTGCTACACTCCTGCATCCTGCTACACTCCCTGCATCCTGCTACACTCCCTGCATCCCTGCTACACTCCCTGCATAATGCTTCACTCCCTGCACTCTTTACCACGGCTTGGCACTGGCTTTCTTGGGCCCATGGTGGCTTATTTAGCAGTTGCAGCACTAAAAACAGTGGAATAATGACAATATACTGGTATGAATGCGTGGGTGTGGTGGGTGGTCGCTCGCTGTAAACAATAGCACTGACGCTCCCTGGAGTGCGCGCTCGCTGGGCGCTAGCGGACAGGTCGTCGAAAGTCGTAAGACAATCAATCAACGGATGTCGCATTCAAATTTCTTACGTTATAAGTATCGGATATCGAATATAACGTAAGATGATAACATCGTAAGTCGAGGTACCACTGTATATTATGCACCAAAGTGGTTGGGCCACTTACCTTTTTTATCCTTCCTCCCCACACACCCCCTATTTTTCCCAATTTCCATCCTTACCTATCCTTCTTCCTTCCCCATCTTACCAAAGCTCTGGTCAAAATGATGATGAGTACATAATGACGCAGGGTGTGACAATAATCCAACTGGCAAAGTTTACATCTTGTTTGGTCTACATCTGGTGGTGGTGATTTTTTTTACATTTTATTGGTTTTAAAACAGAATTACAAAACATATCCATAAATACTGTGACCGCAATCACTAATGCAAATAATTACAAAATCAATACAAAACATACAGATAATCAATCTCCAGTAAAACAATTATAGAACAATAAAGTCCCTATCCCCGCCAATCACTATGTGCATACAATTATATGCACCAATTACATTTAACCAGAATCATTTTCCAACAACTTACGTATGACCCTATTACATCATGATGGATGTACAATATATAAAACAGATAGCGTAAATCACCACTGTATCCTGTCCCTGTACCACATATCTGTCCACTCCAATATGATAAGAGCTCAAAGCCATTACCACTCCACATCCACTGGTACAGTAATGTCGTACACCAACCAATGTACATTTCTCACAAATTACTATAGTATTCCACACACAGGCACAATATATATTATACTCAATCATACAGATGACATGCACTCCACGTATACCCACTCACACCCTAAACTTGATAACACAAGTACCACCTGTCCTATTCATTATTAACACAGTTCCACTGCTCATGACAAGTCAAACCTTGTCATCTCTGAGTACAA